>JBBPDI010068726.1:0-17704 GCA_037974545.1 Cucumis variabilis
GACTATTCAGGCTATTAACTCGAACTTGATCCACGTTTATGTCTTCACATAAAGTTCAAGTTTACTCAAAAAATAGCTTCGGGATTTAGTTTATTGGATTTAAGATTATAAAATTCAAATTTTCAATAACTATTTTATTGAACAGAATATGATTACAAACTACGAGTTTTAGGACAAAAATTCCAATAGGTGGAGCCTAGAGCCTTAAAATGTATGTTCATAGGGTATCCTGAAGGAGTGAAAGGATACAAGTGCTGGAATTTTATTTCTAACAGAAGCTTGATTAGTAGAGATGTGATTTTCAAAGAAAATTAGTTCTACATGAACTCTGAAACAAGCAAGCAAACAAAAGTGTAGAATCATAGTCCTAGTTTCCATGTCAAAATTTATCAATATCATAAAGATTCTATGAATATTGATGATCAACCACAATACCAGATGTTTTCAGTACCTCAGAAAACAGAACAGATAGACAAGTTGAGAATCTAGAAAATTATCTTTTGACAAGAGATAGAGAAGGAAGAACAACTAGACCACCATCAAGATATGCAAGAACTAATTGCATTTCTAATCACTCCCTAGAAGATGATAATGAAGAACCTAGCAGCTTTGAAGAAGCATTAAATGGTGATGAAAAGAATGGATGGTTTGCAACAATGAAAGGTGAGATTAATTCTCTATATAAGAATGAAACATGGGAGTTGACTAGTAGACCTCTTAACAAAAGAGTTATCTCTTGTAAATGGGTCTACAAGAAGAAGTTCTCAAGTGAAAAGAATGAGAAGGTGAAATTTAAAGCGAGACTAGTTGTCAAGGGCTTTAAACAGAAAGAGGGAGTTGACTATACAGAAATTTTTTCTCCAGTAGTAAAGCACACTTCAATCAGAGTTCTCCTAGCTATTGTTGCTTGTGAAAACCTTGAATTAGAACAGATGGATGTCACTACAACTTTTTTACATGGAAGCCTAGAAGAAGATTTATATATGGAACAACCTAAAGGCTTTGAAGCTAAAGAAAATACAGATCTAGTTTGCGAACTAAAGAAATCTTATTTTTGAGGCGTTACATTGCACTAATTACACTGGTGACTGAGTCAACGTCTATAATTTCATCTTCCAGATTCTCTACTTTTTTTAGACAAGAAGTATCTTGCACAAAATTAGAGAATGAACCAGAAAGTTTGAAGGAGGATTGAGAAAAATTATTGCTTAAAAAGGAGGGCAGTACTGGCCTGTTACCAATTGAACTTGGAATTTGTAACTTCACACAACTTTCCTCTAAAAAATCAAAGTTAGCCAAGCCCGTCTAGATATTGCGAAAAGAGGTTCTCCATTTAACAAATGTCTTGAGGTGCTTAGAAAATTTTCTAGCATGAGATAGAATGACTTTCTTTTCCAAAGAAATTTTAACCTTGGAAGAGGCTGATAATTTTAGTTGAGAGCAAAAAGCAGAGGAGGGCCCGAAAGTGAAATTCCTTGCTGGAGGAAGAGGACTCTGATTCTTCCTCTAATTCATCACAATACCAAAAGCCATTAGTTTTCTTATTAATAAATTTTGTGGGGTCTACCATTCGTGTGTCCTCTTTTAAAAAGCTTGCAGAAGCATTAAGTTGGCAAAAATCTGGTTGGGGGGCTAAGTGAGCCGTTTTTTAAGGTATTAATTGATTGAGTAACTGTCTTTTCTTTTTTCGAGGTCTATTTTTCTCTCTCTTCTGATGAAGTCTTTTCACCTTTCAAACACGTGGAGGTGCTAGCCATACCTAAATTTGAATTATGTCTTCTAAAATTGATTTTTTTTGACTTTTTTCTGGCTAGTCCAAGGTTTCTTCTGCACACACACACACCCCAACTTTCTGAGTGCTTTAAAAGGATTCCTTGAGATGGATGAAGCATTGTGTTTGAGAAAATTCAAGGTTTCAGGGAGGCTATCATCTTGGAGACCTTTATCTATGATCATTGAATTCAATCCACATAAATCAATAGGGTTGGAAAAATCATTTTGAAATAAATCACATTGGACTATTGCTAGAACTTTAAAGGTTCAAAATCCCCAAAGCTAAGGAAAAAATTTCCTCAGTTCTCACTCTTTAATTCTATAGTTGTTGGTAAGAATCCAAAAGATTTTTTCAAACTTTAATTCATACTTTAGATCACTTGATCAGATTGAGTGTTAAGGCTATACTTTCCAATCCACCAAAGTAGGCTCCAATTGCTTCAAAGATATTTCTTCGCCATAAATTAAAAGAAAAATTTTGTATTGACAACCATCCTCTGAAGCCTTTAGTAAGAGTTGGTCTACTGTGGTTGGCTTTATTCCATTTTTCAAATAACAAATGAAATTGTCCATAGTTGAACCATTTGTCCTTAGCATATTAAATCTTCAAACTTTCCTTGAGGGCTTTGTCTGCAAATAAAGGATTAACACTGATTTTGACTTGGAAGAGATCCTCTAAATATAACACAATTTCCTTCCAATCATCAAAAAAAGAAAAGTTTGTTTAAACCCATAGGTTATTGAAATCTTCCTCTAAAATATCTTCACTTTTCCTCACCCAAAAAATTAATTTCCTGTGATTGTTTCACATAATTATTAGTGAATGGGTTGGATTTTTGGGGAAAGAGCTCAAGCTCGTTTTTCTGGACGAAAAACAAAGTGTACTATTTTATTTTATTTTTAATGTTTCTCTTTGTCTGCATAGATTGAACCTGTCTTTGGGAGGTGGAAAACCTGCTGACGTGATTAATCAAGTTCTGAATGGAGACTAGAATGCTAGGAGATATAGTTATGAGTCAACGAAAAGGACTTGATCATATTAAGGAAAGATATCCAACCTTGTCGGATTTCGCTTGAGTAGATGTGGATGAAGGATTGCATTCCGAAGGTACTTTGAACAACACACCACAGGAACCAACCTGATGGGGTTCAAAATTTGGATAGTCTTGTGATACCAGTTTCCTCACTCCCAGATTTACTTAAAAACTTCCAAGTTGGTTCATTGACTAGTGCCGCTATTGAATCAATGAAACATTCCAAATGGGTCTTGGATAACTTGAGGATTTTTTTGGAAGTCTACATATTCAATATGGAACCGTCCCTTTTCGAACCAGATGCAACAAAGAGTCCACGATTTTGCAGCTTTTAACTTCCATTGCCAAAAAAAATGAAGCTTTGATTCACCGTGTTTGATGATGTCGAAAAGGGAACGGAAGACGTGACCGCTTTTTGAGCTGAGGGGAGCATGACTGGAGATGCGGTGGCCGAAGTGAAGGGAGAAGAGGGTGGGTGAGAGGATAGACCGGAGAGAAAAAAGAGAGAACTTACCTTGATCACTCCTCAATACATCGTATAACTAGGGATACCATTCAACCATACCATTCAACCAGGTGATCCATCCTCCTTTGGAGAAGAAAGCCTCTCTAAGTAAATAACCATTTATGAACCTTTTCTAATACCAAATTGCAATTTTATAATATGAATATCAATCAATGGTTCTATCATATATTACTATTAGTTCTATGTGAACATTGATCCTTGTCTCATTTAAACACAATTCTGTACACCATATGAGTTTAAAAAATACCCTCGCCTTATAAAGTTATTATCACATTTAGAATTAATCAACCAATCACTTGTCAAAGAGATTGATAGAGACTCGATTGGGAATTTCCTCTTACATCCGTCTTTTACAAAGAATGGTCACTTTTTATGGTTTGCAGGGTGTGTGCTCTATCATGGGATCTTTGAGGCAAAGAAATAATAAAGCTTTTAGAGGTATGGAGAGGGACCCTAGTGATGTCTGATCATTGGTGAAGTTTTATGTTTCCTTTTGGGCATCGATATCAAAGAAATTTTGTTAGTTACTCTATAGCAAACATTATATAGGAACTACCTTCTGTGGCGGAGTTTTTGTGGGCTTGATTTTTTGCATGTCCTAGTAATCTTGGATTTTCAACTTGATGAAACCATTTGTTTCTATATTAAATTTAAAATAAAATAAAAAGGAGAGTTTCTACAAGAAAATTTTCATACAAATTGGTACTCTTTTCTAATAAGAAAAATTCATAAATTTAGTGTTGGTGATGAGTCCTATACAACACATCTCTCATATTCCTCGACTATAATATTATGTCAAAGATAATGAAAACCATCCATAATATAGGAAACATAATTGATGGTGGAAAAGACATAAAGGCTTAAAGTATAGAATTAAACTAAGTGCTCGTATTTCTTATCCAAAAAAAAAAAAAAATAAAGTGCATAGTGTTCATGACACAAGGTACAAAAGAAAGGAGGAAGATAAATCCTACCACTCTAATCTTCTCTTCTTTATCAGCTATGGAAGGTATAATTGATCCCAGAATATCAGCATAATAAGGTACTAGTTGATCTCCACCAAGGTTTACAAACTCGTTAATCTGCAAATGTAAGAAAACAATAAATTTGTAGAGATAATGCACAATAGAAATATTTGTTGGTTTTCAGTAGATCTAGGAAGGACTTCATAAAACAGTTAAACGTAGTCAAGTTTTAATAATCTTAGAAAAGTTATAATAACAAATGATGGATGCTAAAGTCCAAAGTACCCATGTAATACCCGTTAAGCGAGTAAATTCGTCTGGAGAAGAAGCCCTCTAGACCAGAATCTCAGCCATTACTTCAAGAGTACACTGCTCGAGTCAGAAAATTTAATTATTAAATGAACAAATAAAGTTTGCACATGCAAGGAAGAAAAGGTAAAAAAAAAAATAGATTTAACTATTATCTATTTTTGCATTTGCATGTTGCATGTCTATTTTTCTGATTTTGTTTGTTGTCCAAACAAGTTGTAATTATCAACAGTAGAAATGGGAAATTAATTTTCCTTTTATATAAGAAACCAAAACTCTTCATCAAAATCAGAAAAATACAAAAGAGGAGCAGCAACACCTAGAGCCAAAGAGCTTACAAGATGAACTACAATTAGACTTAACAATAAAAATGGTTTTTGTTCCCAATTAATTATTAAATAAATAAATAAAGTGCAACCATTGGAGGTTAATCAGGTTACGGGCGCTCAGTGAGCCAATGTTAGCTAAGCAATCTTACTGGAGAATTTTTTATCTCTTGGAGAAACTCCAAAAGAGCATAATCATCTTGCTACCGGATTTCATGACTTGAGTCACTCAGCATATTAAACAAACCTGAGATTTTTATCATGGGTATGTAAGTATCATAAACATTTAGCAGCAAAAAACTACAGAAATATAGCTCTTCACACCTTCGACTCCACGTTCAATAAAAAAAAGAGAACAAAGTATATATTAAAAGAAATGTCAGTTAACACAAATATTCACCATCAAGAAAATCAGGAAGAAAGCCCAACATATCAATATCTGGCATGCTATCAAGTACAGTGATCCATCCAACCAAAAACAGAGGGACATAGGGATTTATGTGAATTACATTATTTTCCATAGTCTAAGTTATTCTAGAATATTTTAATTGAAGAAAGGGGAAAAAGATTATTTGAAAGAAAAAACAAAAATGGTGAATTACATTATTCAATCGTCTCTTTTGTCATGATATCATTAACCCATATCAAAGGCGGTTAACAAAATCATGAGGACGCAATTTTAAGAAAAACTGCGTCCCTTTTTATTTATTAACTTAATATTTCAAAATATAAATTAATTTAAGAAAAAGCAGAAACGGTGTCAAGTCGACTGATATTGCTCCCTTTTTTAACAATACCAATTGTGTCACACTCCCTCCTAGGCCACCTACTCTTAGCCCAAGAGATGATGCAACTGGTCAACAGATACCACCACTTACCTCAACGATACCTATTGACCCTGACTTACTCTTAACTAAAACTTAATAACACAGCAGAAATATAAAATACATTCAACTACTATAAAAACATAGAAACTTGTAGTGTAGGCCACACTTACAGAAAACACAATAACACGAGTATGACATAGACACAAGTACAATAAACTAGCATCAGAGTTAAAACTAATAGACTCGAACAATCGACAACTAAAACACCAACCTCATATATAACTCAAAACAACACATACTGGAAAGAAACTCAAAACTACGCTACTAGCATATCCGCAATGGAGTCAAGTACCGGTTCCACGATCTCTATCTGGAAATTTAGAAAACATTTTGGAAAGCATGAGCTGAATAGCCTAGTGAGTGACTAAATAAATAACTTAAACATGCTTAATAAATGCTTTGAGTAAAATAGTTAAACCATGACTTTAGAAAAGTACAAAGGTTAAAAGTATCATCACACTCAAATATTTCAAAAAAACAAAGATTCATCAATAGCTTTTTGAAATAATAAAACTTAACCATTCTCTTCTTGCTATACTGTATATCTCTATGTATCAACCAAGACAAAGAAGCTAGGCATAGAAACCTTATTTCGTGATATGATACTTACAGGAAGAAAAGCCTAGGCATCAGTAGTGCCCTATCCTATAGATAGCTAAGAGATAGAAAAGCTAGGCATCCGTAGAGGCCTTTATCTTAAACCTAGTCACAATGGTGGAAAAGCTAGGTATCTACTGAATACCCTTACCACAGGACCTCTATTCACAGGAAACTATAATACCCCTGTAGGGTTGCTATATATATCTCAAAACAAACCTTGGTATAGTCTAAAACATTCAATTCGCATGCTTATGCAAATCTCATTCAGAAATCTCAAATCATGCTCAAAATTTGCGTATTAAAATAGCTTTGCTCATAAAATATACTTTTAATAACAATTCATGCGTTGGTTGGAAAGACTCTTAAATCTCAATTAAATAGCCATAGTATGTCATTAGCAAACTCATGCTTTGAAAACAACTTTCTAAATCAGTAAGCAAATATACTTTAGAAATCTCAAAGAATGCTTGGAAACAATTATTTAGTAAACATGTTTAGAAATAATTTTTGTCATTCACAGGTACTTGCTTAACCTCCCGGCCTATAAACTTGTCATATACTTTCTTGTCCTGAAATTAGAGAATTTTAACTTGAATTAATCCTCTAAAATAAAAAAAAAATTACCAAACTTAACCCCAAAAATTCCAACATTCACAAAACAACCCAAAAATGGGTGTTATGGTGTGTCATGGCACTGCTAACCACATGGCCTGAGCGACAGGAATGCACTCGCATGCACAGACCATCAAGAGGTCTGGATGCATGTTTGCCTTGCGCATCTGGCCTTGTCGTGTGCTAAGGGCTGTATGTATCTCACCTAGCATGGTCGCGCGCTGCATGCGATCACGCACACCCTTGCACGCACACGGCCTATCACATATCCTGGCATGCCCCCCTTGCTGCCTAGATGTGCGTCTTGCCATCTCACATGTCACACCAATGCTAAAAAAACCTCCTTTCACTTACCTTGCACGCTCACCAAGCTCTTCCACACTAAAGCTTAACCAACCTTAGAAACTACCCAAAACACTGAAATTTTCTAGAAATTTACTATCAACTTCAAATGCTTATAAATTTTTAACCAAAACTTAAAACGAAAAACTTCCTTCTTAAAACTTTCTTAGAATTGAGTCAACTACCTTACCTCAAATCTCAGCTTCAAATTCAAATAATTGAGTTTTGTAGCCTTCAGAAACTCAACACAGCTCAAAATCTGACCTTCAAGTGTTCTTCATCTTCAAACTTAATCCTCCTTTAATCTTCTTCATTGGGTAGCCTCACACGAGAAATTAGACTCAAAATGAAATCTTTCCAACTTTAATTTCTCAATTTGCATAAGGAAAATGAGAGAACTTTTGCTTTGAAGTGAGCCTATTTATAGAGGTTTCTGCAAAGTGAGTTTTGCCACCTTCTGCTTGCTTGAAACAGACCTTGCATGCTAAGGACACCTAGAAACCACTACACCGACTGCCTAAAACACCTAGGGATCAACCTCAAACGCCTAACCTTTCTTTCTCCTCTCCAAAAGCGCCAAATAAAACCTCTAAATTCCTTGTCCGCAAGCCTCTTCTTGCCCAAAGACTCTACTCGCATAGCCCTTCTCCTACTAACCTCTTTGGCCGCAAGCTTCCTCACGTGCAACCTTCCTCGCCTAGCAACAAATGCTTAGGAATTCCTTTATAGGTTATCTCGCCTAGCAACTCCATGCATGACCTTGTCCTTTAAAGGTTCTTCACGCCAACAACATCCTTCTCACCTAAGTCATCTCCAAAATGCCTAACATCCTTCAAAATAACCTCTACACTTAACCAAAATTCAACCATCAAGCTTTATCCTTCCTTCTTGGCCGCCAACATCAAACCTTCAATACTTAGCCATTTGTACTTCTCTTGTCCATCTAACAATGAACAACTTACTTCATAACACTTAACACTTAAAATGCTTAAGGAGCTTTTAAGAACTAGGGTTTACAAGTTGACCCTGATTTTTGAACATTCTAAAATACTAAACACCTTGAGTAAATTAAAAACTTATGCAATGGATACTACGATAAACATACTTGAAACAAACTTCTTTACATTAAATCAAAATAAGGTTAGTCTAAACACCATTTCTTTACAGACAACACATTAACCAAAAACACATATCTAAACTAACCTAACTCGAAACAAAACTTATGTACATGACATATATAGATCTAGAACTGACCACATCAACAAAACTATAAACAAGATTTGCACAGCAGACTTAGAGGTAATAGTCAGGCTCTCGGATCACGATCTCCACCTAGAAAGTGGAAAAACATTGGGAAAGAGTGAGCTAAATAGCCAAGTGAGTGACGATTTTACAAAACATACTTTTGAAATTAATAAACTTTAAACTTAGTCTTTTGAAACATAATATAGAATCTTTTAAACTTCTTATAACATTTCAAGGTCCTTTTACTTTCTAGAATAAACATTAACTTCAACAGTTTAACTCAAAATTTCTTTTCAATTTCTATACCACATGAGTCACAAGGATGGAATCGTAGACACTCTGGTGAGCTCTCATCCTGTGATATGATATTTACAAGACAAAATCTAGGCATCAGTAGTGTCCTCGCTCATTATAGCTAGAATGAGATGGAGGCTAGATGTTTGTATGGCCCTTATCTCTTGAGATGAAACTAGACATCTGTAGAACCCTCATCTTATCAATCTGTCCCTATGATAGGATTATCTACTAAATAACATTATCAAAAGAACCTCTGTACACAGACATGTTGGATTTTTTGTCCTGAAACTCGTAGTTTGTAATCATATTTTGTTTAATAAAGTCGTTATTGAGAAATTGAATATTATAATCTTAAATCCAATAAACTAAGTCCCGAGGCTATTTTTTAGTAAACTTGAACTTTATGTGTAGACATAAACGTGGATCAAGTTCGAGTATATAGCCTAAATAGTTTATAGTATATGAATAATGGTTGGACACCTTATTTAGAGAAACTATGGATGTGGCCCACTTTATAGTAAGTACAAACGAGGTGATCCCAAATCGTTCATGTAGAGACATGAAAGTGGGAGCATCCTATGTATAGTGTTTACATAAGACTAAACCATGAATTAGTCACTTTTACGTTATAACACCATTTAATGTTTATAACTAACTATCTCGATTATTAATGACCTAGATAACTTAATCTTAATCTTGAGCTAACTATGAACCCCATGTTCACACGAGATCATCCTTAGATCTGTATAGATGAGGACAGCTCATCACGTTGGCCCAATAAGCCTCCCATTTCAGGGGTAAGGTCGGGTGGATAGCTAGGGACATAAGGTGCAAGACGAAATTCACTGCTACCCGTTTTAAGGTTAGTAGATAGGTTGTTCTCTTAAGCACTGAATCCAAGTCTTGAACAAGGGACCCCAGCCTCTCATTAGCCCTAGAGGGATTAAGTTTACAGGTTTGACCTTAAACCAATTGTTCAATAGTGGATTAGTGGGACTTAAGGAGCAAGATGTAGTCTTGAGGGTAGAACGGTATTTTGACCCAACCAATGTTACGAACAACCTGTGAAGGATTAACTTACTGATCATGATTTTATCAAATGAACACAAATATATCTATAATGAGGGGAGTGCAACTGCGAGACTTTAGTGGAATGACCAGTTAGTTAACGAATGTTGATTAACTCGGTCTCAAAGAGTTTAGATAGCTAATCTTGAATTGTTAAAGCCCATGATTTATAGGTCCATCTGCTAGCTCATATGGAATAAACTTAGAACAGTGTGTGATGGAATAAGTCGAATTATTTGAATTAGGAGAAGAGAGAGAAACCGACAAGTATAGTGATATAGTCGTCGGTCTTCTGATTAGAAATAGAACTTTATATTTAAATAAGATTTAAATATTATAAATATAAATACGAATTCATACTAGGAAGCTCGGAATTGTTGAAAATGGTTAAAGTTGTAAGAAGTCAAAATGTTGACTTTTGACTTTGAAAAGTCAAACTTTGATCGATCTTATATTCAAATGTGATTTGAATTTTAAAAAAATGAATAAGGATTCATGCTTGGGAGGTTATAATTAGTCAAGACGGACAAAATGGTAAAAAGTCAAAATATTGACTTTTAACTTGGAAAAGTCAGTTTGACTTTTGACTTGAAAGATCAAATAACTATTTTACCCTTGGACTAAGTTAGTGAAAAAATCCAACATTTTGTTGGATAATTCCACTAACACTTAGTGGGATATGTGGCTACATGAGATGTAGACATCTAGCCCACTAAGTTTGACTAATTGTTAGTGGAATATTAGGTGTTGAGATTTGACAAATTAATTACATGCATTTTTTCATGTAATTAGGTTATAAATGGGGTTTGTTTGTTTTTTTTTGAAATGGTTAAAAGTTTTTTTCCATTTTTTAGTAATTTTATAAATTACAATTTTATTACACTCCAAAATTTCAACCAAAAACTTCTACCTTCCAATCTCCTTTTATCTCAATCTTTTTTTTTTCTACACCAAATTGAGTCCCACAACCCGATTTTTTGTCCAGAGTATAGTAGATGACTACTAGTGGTTGTCTCAGTTTGAATTGGTAAGGAGATATCGAGAATTTTGAAAAGCTTCAAAGGTAATATTCCCTAAAACTCTAATTTGTTTAGTTTAGGGTTCCGTGTTAATTAGGGGCAATTAGGGTAGAATTTTGATTCTTTTTTTCGTTGCGCATGTCTCTTTCCTTCAAGGCAATGTCTCTCAAAGGTTTGCTATATATATCAGATGATATAGTCTAAAACATTCTAAAATCATTTCTTACCTTAAATACATATAGAAAAACGTACTTGCTTGTAAACCTCATCAACAAAATCATCAAGAAATACATGCTTATAAAATATTTCAAATCTCATGCTTTGTAAACACTTTCTAAATCAGTATACTCAAATATTCATAAATCAAAGCATGCTTTAAACATTTGATAATAAATCATATTTAGAAAACAACTTTAAACTCATTTTGTCACTCACAAATGGTAGCTCAAATCCTCGGCTTATGAACTTGTTTGATTTCTTCTTGACCTGAAATAAAGGAAAATAATTCTATTTAATTCCCTTTTATCACAAAAACATCAAAACTCAGCTTAAAAATTCTCAAAACACCAAAAACAACTAAAAAACACCTATTTGGCATGGTTGGCGCATAAGGGGTGAGCGGCAGAGGCTAGCACGCGTGCACATGGTGTAGGCAGGCCTTGTCACATGCTAACCTCATAAAAGGTCTTGTGCGCCCCTCATTCATCTCACGTGCAGGGATTTTTGTGCACTTGCTTATAAAATCTTACTAAGTCTTTTAAACTTACGTTTTAAAGTTTATCTTCTAAGTTCCAAGCGTTAAAGCCAAGTAAGTTAAGGTAAAGTGCACTAAGCGAGAAAGTTGCCAAGGCATTTAGCTTTGTTTGAAGTTTTATTCATGTATTTTAGACTAAGTGTTGTAATCTTTTGACTAGAGTAATAAAAGTTTGAAAGTTGGCTATCTCTCTGTGTTACATTGTTTATACCTAAAGACTACTTTTAAGTTGTAAGTTAAGACAAAGGATAGAAGCTAGACAATTAAGCAAATCTTAAGAACCTCAAGATTGAATGTTTTCTGCATTAACACGTCAGAATACTCAAAGTCATATCGTGTCATATCTCCCTGTTCGTTATCTTGGGCTTCCTTTACTTTTTGGTTAATTATGGATTAATGATTGTGCTCCCCTTATTCAGTGTATTACTAGTTGGATTCGTTCTTGGTCTGCTAGAGTTTTATTGTTTGCTAGTAGATTGCAGCTTGTTCGTTTTATGCTTCACAGTCTTCAGGTTTACTGAGCTAGAGTGTTTATGCTTCTGTGAGTGTGCATCATGAGGTAGATAAAATTCTGAGGTTTTATCTTTACACGAGTAAAGAGGAGGATGGAGGGGGTGTTAAAGTGACGTAGGCAGAGGTGTGCCTTCCTTTTGAAGGGGGTGAACGTGCTATCTGTGATGGGCCTTCTTGGAATATTGTGAGTACTATATCACCTTTGAATGTTCTTAACGAGTTCAGGTTTTCTTTGGGTGGCTTGGGGTAGAGGCTTACATTCTTAAGGGGAGGTCGTTGTGGACAGTTGATGGTGAGGTTAAACGATCTTGATGTCTTAGGGCTATCTTATGTAAGCGGGATAGTCTAAAAGAACATACTGGGATGAAGGTAGGGAATGGCAGGCGGTGTCGAGTGTGGCTTGATCCATGGTTGCAGGGTGGTCTTATCCCTAAGTAGGTTGGGGAGAGGGTGATTTATGATGTGGCAAGTCGACGAGAGGCTAGACTTTCTGAGTTTATTGGTCTAGATGGGGAGTGGAGGTGGCCGCAAGTGTTTATGGATTTGATTGATTTATGGGTTAGGGCTCAGGCTGCTTGTCTGTGTTTGAGTGTTGGGATAGGTAGCTCTAGGTTCCTAGGCCTTAGGGTGGTTTTCGATAGAAAGTGTGTGGGATACTATTCGTCCTCATAGTATTCGGATTCGTTGTGGGGTGGAGGGAATGTTTCCAAACATTCCTTTTGTACTTGGTTGGCCATCAAAGATAGGTTGAGTAATAGAGATAGGTTGCGTAGATGGGACAGTTCAGTTCCTCTATCGTGTATTCTTTGTGAGGGGGTTTCAAGTCTCATGATCATTTATTTTTCGTGTCCTTTTGGATGTGATATTTGGTCTCGGGTCCTTTAGGCTATGGCTTCCTCTCATAGGATTGGGTATTAGGGGGTTGAGTTGTCTTGGATTTGTTGTCAGGGTATTGGGAAGGGTGTGAGGAGGAAGTTGTGTCGCGTTCTCTAGTGTGCTACAATCTACTTTATCTGCAAGGAGTGTAATCATCGTCTCCATGGTGGTTAGACTCGTGATCCCATTGTCCTGTTTCAGATTATTCAGACTTCTATTCGTGCTTGTGCTATTTCTTGGAGTGAAGATGTTCAAGATCTTATTTCTTTGTGTTGTTTTTTCCCTGTTTTGTTTTGTTTTTTTTGTTCTTTTTTGTGACTTTGTTGTTCTTTCTTTTGATGCTTTCATTGTTTTTCTTATGGTGCTTTTTGTTTCTTCTTGTGTTTGTGAGTGTTTTCTACTTTGGTGCTTTGGCCTTATGCTGTGACACTACAAGAAAATAAGTATTTTCTGACGTACAACACGGACGTCGGAAGAAAAGACGTCGGAAGAAAAAGCTTCTCCTGATGTAGCAGAAGCTCCGTCGAAAAAGGTTGACAATTTCGATGTCATGCATAACGGCATCGAAAAACGTTTAAATTTTTTTTTAAAATTAAAAAACATTAAACTTTTTCTAATGCTGTTATGCATGGCATCGGCAGAAGTTTAAAAATTAAAAAACATAAACTTTCTCCGACGTCATTATGCATGGCATCGAAAAAAGTTTTAAAAAATTTTTAAAAATTAAATTTTTAAATTTTTTCCGACTCCATTATGCATGGTGTTGGGAGAAGTTTAAAAATTTTAAACTTTCCTCAATGTCATTATGCATGGCATCGAAAATGGAGGACATTTTTTTATGTTGTACTTTACGGCATCGGGAATAGGTGGATCGCCTGACGTTCACAAAGTGTGTCGAGAGATCCCCTACATATTTGAGTTTTGTATTCACAGATCCATAACTCAAATTGAAAGGAAAAGAGGAAGAGACCGCGAGAGAGAGAGAGAGAGATCGTCATCCGCTTTGTCCGCCGCCACCACTGCCTCCCTCTTCGTATCTTTCACAACTTCCTGGTTGGAGGTAATTCAAAGTTCAAAATCCTAAATGTAAACCCCTTTGAATTAGTTCTTAATTTCCTTTTCTATCATTGGGTTCCTTTTCTCATGAGTTTCGTTTTAAGTTCACTAGTCTTTGTTATGCAAAAATCACGAAGACACACTAAGCAGTAAGTAAACAACAAGAAAAATAAAATCATACTTTACCTTCTAAACTAACCATGGTTGTCAAGAACATAAAGAGCGATTACAACACATTCCAAATTGTTGAATATAACAAAAATAGAAATCAATTCAGATACTTAAAACGAAACTCATGAGAGAGGCGATAAGAGGTAAGGTAGAGACAAAATTGAGGAGGCAAAAGCTAAATAATATGGAAGAGACTTTAGAGCTCTGGTACCATGATGATTTGTTAATATTATTGAATAACTGGTTTTAATTTGGAATACAAAGAACATACAAAATAAATGAACTCCACCACATTTTCCTTCTATTTAATATTTTTGTTATACAAGTTTGTTCTTAAATGGATAATATATATATATAGTCTCTTTTTGTAATGATACAAACTTTTTTAGATTACATGAGATATATGTATTGATTTTCTTTTATTTTTAATTTTTGCATTTTTTTACCTCACATATCAATCTCATATACTAATCTAAGAATAAAATAAACAAAATTAATTAATTAATTAAATTAAATATTTATTATAATTCATTTTTAAAAAAATAAACTTCCAAATATAAAATACCCCTTTTCATATTTGATAGTTTTAAAATCACTATCAAACATAATAATTGAAAACCAAATTTAAATACTTAAAAATCAATTTAAAGAGTTTGTTACCGAACATAAATTTAAGAAGTTTTTAAAAAAATATAACGAAGTAGAAAATATTTACTCTCTATAGAACAATTTAAAAAATGGACAAAATTCACAGGCGCACAATGAAAAATACCAAAAGTGTTGTAATATATTTGGTACACGTTCTTGTACACCAAGATCGTTTAGATTTAGTTAAACGATTATTTCGATTGATGTGTTTGTAATATATTTGGTACACAATCGTGTACCAAGATTGTTTAAGTTTGGCTACACGATCGTTTAAATTTGACTATCTAAATCTAAATAATTTATTTTCAAGATTCTACAATCATTTAGATTTTGACTATCCAAAACTAAACAAAAAATTTTCAAGATTATTTAGTACATGATCGTTTAGATTTATTTTTTCAAGATTTTTTGGTACACGATCGTTCCAAATCTAAACGATTTTTTTAAGATTCTATCAATGTAAACGATTGTTACCATCCAAATTTAAACGATCGTGTACCAATATCTCAACGATTTTTGTTTAAGATCATGTACCAAGATCTTTTATATTTGGTACACGATCTTGAGTCAAATAACATTTTTAAAAATACAAAATTTATGATTGATTGAAAACAAAGATTATGTTTCAAAAAAATATAAAAGAACAAAAATTATGATTTCAAAAAAATATAAAAGAAAATTTGTAGGAGAAGAAAATCGATGAAAAGGAAAAGAAAAATTGGAGAATAAGAGAAGAAATAAAATGAAGAGCGAAGAAACCTAAAATATTTATTAAAAAATGGTCGACTTCGTAAACTTTTTTATTTTATTGCACGTGTCGTAAATATTTTAATGTTTTGTTATATTTATGAAAATTAATCTTACAAAATCAATTATCTAAAAGAAATAAAAATAAAATATTAAATATGAATAATTTCAAGAAAGCTAATTAATTTTAGTAAGTTCTAAGAACTTAACTTTTATTTTTAAATTCCTAAATAAAAAGTGGAAAATAACGAGTATTGTAATTTTATGGTTTTTTTCTTTTTCTTTTTCAAAAAAAGATAAATAATAAATGAAACCGAAGAGAAGTTGAGAACGAAATATGAGGGGTAACGTTGGTTGGTTTGTTCTATATACCAATCTAATTTAGAGATGTCCACGGGACGCGCGGATGCCACTCCCCATCCCCACCCATCCTATTCCATTTTCCATCTTTACCAATTTTCTGTGGGGAATGGGGTGGAGATTTTCCTCGGGAATTGCACGGGGATCGGATTCCCTGTAGAAAAATATTCTTTATTTATTTTTAAGTTTAATCTCATTTTCTAATCCACAACTTGAAATGTATATATATTTTTAATATTGTTTTATTTTCGATAGAATATTATCAATTTTTTATTACAAACCATTAAAATGTCAAATTTTAGTTCATTGTTTATAAAAATAAAAATTTAACTATTAGAAAATACATTTAGAAATCCGTCCATAATTTTCAAAAATCTATACCAAAAAAAAATCAAAGATCAAATCTATAAATATTCTAATAAAACCTTCAATTATATCTCAAGACACAACAATTTATTTTTTTATGAAAAGTTTATAAATCACAAGTCAAGACACAACATATACATATACAAGTTTACAACATAAAAATTGGAATTATGAAAAAGAAAATAAATAAATGGAATAAAGAAAAGAAGGAAATGAAGAATATCAAAATAGTTTTTTTTTTTACTATTTTACATATTATTAAATAAATAAATATTTATATTTAATTTATATATATACATAATATATATTTAATTAATTATATTTTTAATCAGGTCGGGATCGGAGAATGTATTCCCCGGTCCCGTGTTGCCAACGGGGAAAAAATTTTCTCCACTCCTTTCCCCATTCCCCATGTATTCGAAGATTCTCCGCCCCGTTCGAGACAAGTCCCAGCACGTTAAATGATCTCTAATCTAACTTTCAGTTGGATGCATTCAATACGCCTCTCTCCATATTATTGAATATACTACTTCAATGGATCACATTACGTTACTTTTATACCTCTTTTAACAAATGACCCCTCGTAATTATTTATTTTTAAAGAAATATATCTACAAATACTTATTTTTTAATAGGGTAAAATGAACCAAAATATATACGAATAAGTAAAATTTCACAGATTATTACTTGTGTTTATGTAATTATATTTTGGTGTATTTATAAATATTTTTAACAAAATTATCATTTAAAATAATTTCCATACATATATAAAGAAATTTTCAATATACCATATCAAAAACTCCAAAAAGAAATTTAAAAAAGACCTACATGAACTATGCTCCATTCTCCTTTAGTAATTATATGATTTATTTATTTATAAAAAATAAGCTTAAAAAACATACTTAAACCTCTACATTCTTTTACTATCAAATAGAGTAGACAAAACTGGTTTCTTGTTTTTAAGAATTTGGGTAAAACTTTTGAAGTAATTGGTTAAAGACAATGAACGTGAAAATAAAAACAAGTATAAGTGCACTAGAAATATGAGACTCATTTCAAATATTGCACATGGAACAAATATACTTATAAAATATAACAAAATTTCAAATTGTAGAAATGATAGATATTGACTTTGTCTTTTATGGATGAAAACTGAAATTTTGCTATATTTCATGAACATTGTTAACAATTTTGACATTTACAAATAATT
>JBBPDI010068760.1:0-17690 GCA_037974545.1 Cucumis variabilis
CTTGTGTATATAAGAAGCTAACTGTGTCGCAAAGACCTGTGTATGTTTACTCTAAGCCCTCAAAACGAAACATCCAACCATCAAATGGTCTGGACATTAGATACCACGGGCTATTTAAGATACACAACTAAAGCAATTAAGTAACGGTTGAAGGATAAATTATATGTACATGTATTGCAACCTCAGCCGAAAGATGGTGAAATTTGGTTATATAATCACAAGAAATCAGGAGATCGGATATTTTGCATCATAGATTGCAGCCACATGTTAAAGAGTTAAAATTGAAAAAAAAACGTTACTAAAATAATATAAGAAATAAGATATTACAACGAAGATCAGATGGTAGTGCATGAAAATATTCATCATTCAAATGCAGAAATGATGGGTTATAATCATCACGCCTTGTTGTAAATCTAATGAAAAAGATAGAAATTATAATTAATTTTCGAAGCACACTGTTTAATGAAAATACAAAAAAGTTGACTCAAGGTTTTCCATCAAGAGGGAAAAGACTAAGCCACATAAGTTACTTAAATCAATTAACTCCGACAGAAGGATCAGATAGTCGATATTTGTATCATCAGATTGCATCCGAAGACACAGGTCAGGATAATTTCATGTTATCGTCAGATCCTACTAAACAAGCCTCAGCAAAATAGAGAAAGCTACAAACAGAAAACCTAATGAAACTATCTTCAACAAAAAGTTAAAATGAATGAGCTGCTAACTACAACAAGAATCAGATACTAGTCAATCACCATAGTGCATCTAAAGATACAACTAAGACTGGGGCGACAATACATATCATCATCTTCCTTATTACACATCCTACAACATACATACATAGAAAAAACGAAAAGAGAAAGAATCATAAAAATACCTTCACGGAGATCTTTCGATCACTTTGAGGCCTCTTGAACTTCTTGGTCCTCTTCTTCACGATCTTCTTCGACAGCAAAGGCACCGCCATTTTCGCTTATATCTACGGATTTCAAAACAAGTACGATTATTTGCAGCTTAAACAAACATACAAAAACCTATGAAACTACAAATACAAAACCCTGTAAAATCTAAAATCCAACCCTAAATGAAACTACAATGGAGAAACACTCAATCTACACAAAGAGGATAATAACGAAAGAAACCCTAGCGGCGGAATGGAGAGAAGTACTCACAAATACTAGGGTTTCCTATGGCCGTCCCAGCTTCGACGATATGCTCTTAGGCTCTGGATGGTTTATATAGAGAATGACCGTTCGATTAGGGTTTTCTTTTTCTTCGGCCCTGATGGGCTTGGTCCCTCTTCAGCAGCTCGATTCGGGTTCTCTGGCCCATGGTCTCTAACGAAAGCCCAGTGCATTAGTATTGAAAAAAATTGATAAATATGTGTGAATGAGAAAATAACAGGAAGCATAAAAAATAATTTGATTTTTAACCAAATCACAATATATATATATATTTTTTGAGAAATTTTCAATCGATTTTATCCTTGATAGAATTAATATAATTTTTTTAATTACAATGTATTTATGAACTATATAACAATAGAACATAACACATAATTACAATTATGATGCATTTGAATATCATTTAATTTTATAATAATATTAAATAAGTATTTATTTTATATATTAATCTCATTTAACTAAATTTTAGATTCATGTTTTAAATTTATAACAGGTTATCCTTAATCGTAGGTTTAGTTGGAAGATTCAAAATCTTTAATTTAAAATATATCTTTTTCCCTTAAATTATGTATTTTATATAATAACAAGTTCATATAAATGGTGTATCTTTCCTATAATGATGCATATAGCATTTATTTTCATATTCTGCAATTATTTCATATTATGCATATACCAATTATTCCATATTCAGATTGATCATATTAATAATAATAAATTGTTAAGCATTGTTTTAGGGAGTAAATGGTAACATAACGACAATACAATCCTTTTATGTGAATAAGATGATAAAATTTTCATTAAAGCGATGATACACACGTTAAATCCATCGAGAATAAAATCTTGTTATGTAATTATCATTGAATTAGGAACATTTTCTATAGATATTGTTTACTACCATTTAAAAATTAATTTTAAATTCTTGTAAATTCTCCTAAAATCGTGTTATTTGATTGATATTCCTAGAATAATGGCAACATAAATTTAACATTTTTGGATTATTTATATTTCAAAATATTTATAAAAATTTTGAATTTAAATATCTCTAAAATACGTATTGCTAATAACAAATTGAATTAAAAATTTTATATATCTTCCCCTAAAATCGTGCTAATACGATTTTTATTTTTAAAAATAGTTTTATTGTGTTTTAAATTACGTTAATATTTTGAGACGTTGTGTTTTTAAACTATGTTAATATCTACGTTTATTTTCATCTAGTAAGAGTCTCAAATACACCATAATTGTGATCCACAATCTTTAAAATCTCATAGTCATCCATTATACAAACATATTCCAATCAACAGATTTGAGACACACAAAAAAAGTTAAAAATTTTGGTCATCAAGATGTACTATCATTACCTAGGGAATGACACTACATCTTGATTTCACATATTCCAAATACAATTTATTCAATAGGTCAAAAAAAGAGACATGATATTGAAAATAACACAAATTCACTATATTTTGTAAATAACATTCAAATTTGATAAATCTTAACTAAATATGTTATTTTGTACAATTTATTAAATAATACATGATATAGTTTTAATAACAATTTGAATTTAAATTTTAGATCCTTCCCTAAAATTATGTCAAATATAAATACAAGAATTTCACTTTTTTATATTTTCAGCCGATTTTACTTGCATGGAGAAAAATTATTATCCGATAGATACAATGTACTTGTGTAGGTTAAAATGATAGAATATAACCCAGAATCATGAATACAATGTATTTACAAATCATTCAGTTGTGTAAAAATATTAAATAAATATTTATTTTCAGAATGAATTTGATTGAATCATCATCCCCTAGATTTAAACTTGCAATTTATTCCAGATTTTCGTGTTTGTAGGTTTCAAATCAAGTAATTAACAATTTATTTAGTTGTGGTTGTTAAAATTAAAATTGTATCGTACCCCTATAATTATGATGCATTTAATGTATATATGATTATTCTAAGAAAATTTTGATTTTCCCTTATAATCGTGGCACTTGATTGATTTCCCTAAAATGACGTCAAACATAATTTCAAAATTTTAGGACTATCTTGTTAATATCTGTTCACATGAGATTTTCAGAGAAATTTAATTCGTGACGATGAACTGGTGTTGATCTCTAGAATTTGATCCTCTAATTCTCTCTCGATTGAATGCTTATGCTTGATTTGAGGAAGCGGAGCACATGATATTCTTGAAGTTGGAGTCTTGGAAGAAACTTGTATCGTCAAAGAAGCTTCAATCTTCGAGGACGATCGACTTTAGGAGTGAGAGAGTCTTCTAGTTCTTGGAAGAATTCTCTCTAGGCCTTCTGTAGTAAAAGATTTTCCACCCCTTTCAAATGAGAAGAACTCTCTCTGTTTATAGAGTTCTCTGGTGGACTTTATGGACTTGAGTCTGGTTGGTTCATAGACCAGATTCATGGGCTTAACCACATGGATTTGGGTTATATTTAGTTTTTGGGCTTAATTAAGCATTATTTTTTTTTGGCTTAATTAAACCTAGCCTACGTAAATAATATTTAATTGAACCAAAATAATTAACTTGATCCAATGGTTAGGATGAAAACAAGTGGCGTTATCAGAATTGACCCATTTATGTTTTCAATTTTTAATCTGGGACACATGTCAATTTTAATTAGTCCTAAATTTAACTATTTACACTTTTCATCATTAATTTAATAAATGATGTGGCAATTTATGATTGGTCTCAAAATTTTTAATTCAACTATATCATTTATCTATTTTCCATAATTGTTATTTAAAAATATATTTTAAATTTTGATTTGAAACATCCAAAATATTAAAATTGATTTACAGATTTATAAAAATAATTATTGTTAATAATAATTTGAATATAAAATTTAATCATCCCTAAAATCGTGCTAAGATTATATTTATATCTCCAAAATAATAACAAACATAAATTTAACATTTTAAAATTATTTATATTCCAAAATATTTATTAAAAATGAATATTTTATTTTTGGAAGGAATTAATTGAAAGGAAAAGATTTGCTTTTATTTAAGTTGGAAAAGAAAAAAGGAAAAGGAAGAGATCTCCACCTTTGTAGCCATCCCCTCCATTCTGTTGACCGAGAAATAAGCCGCAAGGAAACGTCTCGCTGCCCGCCGTTAGTCGCATGTTTACTTCATTCGAAGTCGAGTGCCTTTGCGCCGCTTGTTCCTTCACGCATCACACGCCCAGTCGCGTCGATCTCCTTCGTCTACATTCATTCATCGATTATGCCAAAACTTCTAGCCACCGTCAGTTGCCGGATTTTAGTGACTTTGTGGTTGTTGGGGTTTTGTTGTACTTTTTCTTAATTACCCCTTGAAGTGAAAATAATATTAATTTTTAGATCTTTTAGAAGAGACCAAAGAGGATAGAAAACGGAAAGGGAGAATTCAAAGTATGTAGTTGATGTTTGATATTGAATATAATGTATTTGGATGTAATTACACTGTATCTTTCCTAAAAATCAAGTGGATATATTATTGTTGTAATTTAAACGAGCGAAGAAGAAAATTCTTTGAAGAAGCTCACCTTTGCATGAAACGAAAAAGAATTTGTAATCAGTTTGATGAAGAAGATGGTCGGCAAGAAGAGAATTATTTGATTTGCACTAAATGTATGAAGACTTTGAAGATTTCGAGGAGGACGAAGCTTGAAGCTCCAATCTTTTCTGCAAATGATCGAAGACTTTGAAGATTTGGTGGAATCTACGAAAGTGGAATGTAGTGAAGCTAGATTCTTTTCGGCTTTGAATACCTAAGCGTGCACAATTTCAACAATGATGTGTTATTTAATTATCAGATATTTGGGTTTTAGGTGAACAATTATATTTAGAACTGTTTTTGAATTGCATAGGGGCATTTGAGACATTGTTTCATTCATTTATTTTTCAGATTTTTCAGTTTTGCTATTCTAGCAATTTAAAAATAAATTTGCTATTTTCCCAAGTAAACCTCTTAATTTGCCATTCTTCTTGTCAACCCAAAAAAATTTCATAGATACCATTTTTGTTTGGAACATTTTTCAAGAAAAATCGTCAAAAGCAACAAAATTATCAAAATATTTACAAATTAAGTGTAATTGGTTTTTATTCTTTTAGTAGTTTTTTATGAGGATAATTTTCAAAAATAGTAAATTTGATAAAATATCTACAACATATAACAAAATTTTCAGACTCTACCAATAATAGACATTGATAGCTTTTGATATTTCTATATATTGTATCGATAGATGATGATGGAAATCTATAAATGAATATCATTGATAAAATTCAAAATTTTGTTATAATTAATAAATATTTTAATTTATTTTGCTATTTTAAAAAATGCTTAATTATATGAGGGGTGAACTTTTTTATTACTATTTTTTAAATCTTTTTCTTTCTAAATATGTTTGTTTTTATTGTCTCGTTGATAAATTTCTCTATAGACTACTTGGAGAAAGTTTGAAGCGAGAATTATCTCAAGACTATAATGAACCATGTCATGCAATAGAAAAATGGTTTTCAATTAATTACCGTCAATACTATTTCAAAATTCTTATTTGTTACTTTATTTACTATTTGCTACGGTTTTTACAATTTTATCTTTATCATTTTTGAATTATTTGTTACGATGTTTACTATTTATTTTTTAAACTATAATAGTTTAGACTTTAAATATAATTAAAATGATTTATATCATAAACACAAATTATTATAACTCAGCTATTGCTCCAACACCCTCTTAATACTTATTAATTTTATAAACATCTCTTTTACCTAATTATATAATTGTAAGTTAAATTGAAAGTAATCCTCCTCTAATACTTTATAGTAAACTTATGGAAATATAGAATATAGGTCAAATATTTTAATTTATATCCTTGAACTGCGAAGATTGTATCGACTTAAACTCTCAACTTTGAGATTGTATCAATTTAAATCCTAAACTTTTATAAATGCACAAATTTATTCTAAACTTCCATAAGTGCACGAATTTAAACTATGAATTTTCACACATGCATCAATTTAAACCCTAACTTTCATAAGTGTGTCCAAGTTTAAATTGATATCGACTTTGAAGATGAAGTTTATAAGCATAAATTGAAAATACATGTATTATCATGTCAACCAATGGACGAGTACACCTTTTTCAAGAATGAAAAAAAAGGACGAGTACATATGCACATATTTCATGGTTTAAGTAAATAGTGGTACAGAAAGAAAAGTAATGGCAACCCATGTGCAGGAAGTTTAACATCCATGACCTATTAAAAGCTAACTTAACTTAGTTGTTGAATATGGAAAATGGTGAAGTTTGGGATAATTTTTGTACGAAAAATGGAAAGGCATAGATCTTAATTAGTCGTGAAAATGATGTTTTTTAATCATGAGACTCAAAGTGAGATCAAGAACTGTCCCAACTGATACTCTTAATTCAAACATGTCATTCAACTCAAATATGGCATAATAGGCTGTTACATATTCTATTTTTTTTATATAAAAAAAAAGTTGGGAAACAAAGTGAAATTCAATATTGAAACATCAAAGTGGAACAAATTCCTTATTGAAACTTTTAAATTGGATTGAATGGATGATATTTCATCTATAAGTTTAATACATGTAAAAGTTAAATTTATAGTTAATTATCTATGGTTAAATTTGTGGTCGTAACCACACAATTGATTATTGTTTAACAAAAATGCTTCAATTGTCATATTTATTTAATTTTTGTTGGATGAAAAATTAGGGAAAGAAATTTATAATATTATTTTAATCTCAAATGCATTCTCACATTGATAAATTCTAAATGTGGAAGCTCCTTTTTATACTCATTGTTTGATCAATAGATTTGGGCCCTTAGAGTATACCTGTCGTCTTGATCTCAATATCTGTCATGCCTAAGGGTTGGAAATTAATAAGAGTTTATACTTTCCACCGTGTCCCAATTCCAAAAGGTGGAAATGAAAGATATTATTTTTTTCCAATTCCTAGGAAGTTAACGTTATTGTAAAAACAGGAGTTATCCTGATCCCAATGTCTGTCATGTCTGGAGGTTGGAAATTAATAAGAGTTTATCTTCTGCTTACGTTATCTTCTTTTAAAGTTTGGCATGCTAGACTTTGTCATATGAATAAAAGGCAAATTAGTAACATGAGTAAGTTAAATCTTATACCTAAGTTATCCATGCATGATTTTGAGAAATGTGCATGTTGTAGTCAAGCTAATTAAGATAACAAAAACCTCTCATAAGTTTGTAACTAGAGTGACAGAAACTTTAGAATTAATACATTCTTATGTGAATTTGATGACACATTAACTAGGAACAGTAAAAAGTATGTAATAACCTTTATATATGATTGTTCTAACTACACTTTTATTTATCTACTTAAAAATAAAAGTGATGCATTTGATATTTTCAAAGTATTTGTAACTGAAATAGAGAATCAATTTAACAAAAGAATAAAGAGATTTCATAGTGATAGGGGAACTGAATATGATTAAGTTGCCTTCAATGAGTTTTATAACTCAAAAGGAATAATTCATGGAACTACAGGTCCTTATTCCCCTGAAATGAACGAAAAAGCAGAAAGAAAGAAAGAATAGAACACTAACGGAGTTAATAGTTGCTATCTTACTTGAATCAGGAGCAACACCTTCTTGGTGGGGTAAAATAAAAAACTGCAAATTTTGTTCTCAATAGGATTCCTAAATCAAACAGTAAATCTTCACCATACGAAGTTCTTAAGAATAAAATACCAATCCTGTCTTATCTTAGAACTTGGGGCTGTCTAGCCTATGTTAGAATACCTAATCCAAAGAGAAGAAAATTAGTCAGTAGGGCTTATGAATGTGTTTTCATAGGATATGCTGAAAACATTAAAGCCTGTAAATTCTATGACTTAGAAAACAAAGTAATGATAGAATCAAATGATGTAGATTTTTTTAAAGATAGATTTTCTTTTAATCTAGAAATAGTAGGGGCTTAAATATTCAAACTAGTGGGGGCTCAAGTTCAAGTAGTTTACCTTCAATCAGGATTCGAGCCCAAAAAAAGGAAGTAGATCCTAAACCTAGAAGAAGCAAGAGAGCTAGAACCATAAAAGACTTTGGAGAAGACTTTGAAATGTATAACGTAGAAGATCCAAAAGATCTAACAAAATCCTTATCCTTTGTAGACGCCAACTTATGGCAAGAAGCTATTAATGATAAAATGGAATCTCTTGAATCCAATGAAACTTGGCACCTAGTTAACTTACCCCCTGGATGCAAAGCAATAGGATGTAAATGGGTTTTAGGGAAGAAACTCAAACCTGATGGATCAGTAGATTAATATAAGGCTAGATTAGTAGTAAAGGATTTAGGCAGAGGGAAAACATAGATTTTTTTAATACTTTTTTCCCAATTACTGGAATCACTTCAATTAGAATGTTGATATCTATAGTTGTCCTGAACAATCTCTTAATTCATCAAATGGATGACAACTGCTTTCCTAAATGGTGATTTAGAAGAAGAGATTTTTATGGAAAAATTGAAGGTTTCATAGTACACAGTCAAGAAACCAAATTTTGTAAGCTAGATAAATCACTCTATGGTCTAAAACAAGCTCCTAAACAATGGCACGAAAAGTTTGATAACTTAATCATGTCAAAAGGATTCAAAGTTAATGAGAGCGACAAATGTATCTATTATAAGACTGAAGATAGGTTATGTACCATTATATGTCTATACGTAGATGACATGCTAATCTTTGGATCAAATTTTCACGTCATAAATGATGTAAAGTCTACATTGAGTGCAAACTTTGACATGAAAGACTTAGGAGAAGCTGATGTAATCCTAGGTATTAAGATTACAAGAATTGAAAATGGGATTTCTCTAGATCAATCTCATCACATAGAAAAGATTATAAAGAAGTATAACTACATCGATAGTAAACCACCTTGTACACCTTATGACTCTAGTATTAAATTATTCAAAAACACTGGTGACAATGTTAAACAATTCGCTTATGCTAGTATCATAGGAAGTTTGAGGTATGCTGCAGATTGTACCAGATCAGACATAGCTTACGCTGTAGGATTACTGTGTAGGTTTACCAGTTGACCTAGTCTAGAACACTGGAATGCCATAGAAAGAGTAATGAGATATCTAAAGAAGACACAAAATCTAGGATTACATTATTAGAAGTTTCCCGCTGTGCTTGAAGGTTACATCAATGCTGATTGAAACTCCCTCTCAGATGACTCAAAGGCTACATGTGGCTATATTTTTAATATAGTAGGAGGAGTTGTTGCTTAGAAATCCAAGAAACAGACAATTTTAGCTCAGTCAACGATGGAGTCAGAAATAATAGCACTAGCTACCACTAGTGAAGAAGCAAGCTGGCTTTGAAACTTGCTGTCAGAAATTCTCATTTGGAAAAAGTCATTACGAGCCATACTAATCCATTGTGATAGTACTGCAGCTATTACAAAAGTTTAAAACCGTTATTATAACGGTAAGAGATGACAAATACGTTGTAAGCATAGCACCGTTCGAGAGTTTCTTACTACTGGTGCAATGATAGTGGATTTATGTACGATCTGATGACAACTTAGCCGATCCTTCGATGAAAGGACTAGCAAGAGAAAAGGTTTTTAAAACCTTAGAAAGAATGAGACTCAAGCCTATTGAAAAATGAATTACTGTAAGGTAAACCAAACTTGTAAGACTGAAAATCCCAAGAAACAAGTTCAATGGGTAATAATTGATCAAGTGTAATATAACAAGAATCATGCTATACTAAGAGTTCCATTCTTATGATTCAGTGATTAGCATGACATTCTGAAGTGTATGAGAAGGTTGAACTTTGTTCTTAATGAAATCTATACTTGATATCAAGTAGGGTACCTAGCTATATGAGTACTCTTAATAGATTCACCTTTGTGAATGTGGAAGCGAGAGTCGCTTCCTATGAAATTTTGGACAAATTTCTAGAGCATTCTCTAAACTGGGATACACATGTAAGGCCATAAAGCACGAGCTAATTTCAAATTTCACTCAAATAATACTGTGTGTGCAATAGCACTAGATGTAAAGTTTACTTTACAATATTCTAATTATTGTCACTAAATAATGGTTTAAGTCACTAGACACCTTTATCTATGCATAGTATCATAAAAACCAGACACTGCTTGACGAAAATGTTTTCAAAAAAATTCTAGTGGGTGCTAATAATAAAAGATTTTCAAGTGGGGGATTGTTGGATGAAAAATTAGTGAAAGGAATTTATAATATTATTTTAATCTCAAATGCATTCTCACATTGATAAATTCTAAATGTGGAAGCTCCTTTTTATACTCATTGTTTGATCAATGAGTTTGAGCCCTTAGATCACCCAAGTTTTGGAAGGATGGAGGAGATATGAGATAGGCAAACATAGGTATGTTCGTATCTCCACATGCGCTCGCTGTTTAGTGGACAGGTGGGCGTGGTGAGATGAGTAATAAAAATTTTATTTAAATGTTAAAACGTTTTCCTATATTTTATGTCTTTACCATTTATGGTCCCACGATTCCCTCTCATTTATATGCTCGTTTACTGTTTTCCTCAATTACTCCTAATAAATTAGGAGATCGTTGTTGTCCTCATAAAAATAGTATATATATGTGTTTATATATGTGTTCCTTTGCCTCTTATTATAGTATCAATTGAACTACAGTATTGCTTCCAAAAACTCTCTTCAAAATAGTCTTTCCGAGCATAATTATAGTGTTTGCTTTTGAGTGAATACGAGTGGCTGATTTGTGTGCAAAGTTAGCTACAAACGAGTGGTTGTTTTATCCTGGAGACGACGAGACACGATCTGCTAGCGCATTCTTAGAGCAGAGCCGCAGAACGTCTTAAAGAGAGCGTGTTTCACGACTCAGCCACATACTCATACTGTTTCTATTTTGCAGCTGCTGCTTATTGTATGTTGTAGTTATTGTTGTCATTGTTGTCGTTGCCATTACTGTCATCATTCTTGCCGCTGTTGTTGTCGTTTGGTGTAGTATATAACAATAATAATATTGTGCTTTTTCAAGCTTAAGAGCATAAGTGGAAGTTTAAATATACAAGACCACTTTTCAAGTAAAGTAATTATTTCAATACCAACAATTATTTTTTCTAAGAAGAATTTATATAAATAGAAAAAATTGAAATTATTTATATCCTACGGTCAAAACAAATTTGAAGGAAATATATTACTTTTTCTATTGTTCCAAAAATACTATTGACTTTGTTACTCAAATATTCACGCTCCTTCGTTTGTTATCGGCGACATATTCTTCCATTATTTTTATCTGATCTTTGTTTTTTTTTCAAATCGTCTTCATCGTTTGTCTCAAATTTAGGTTTTCCACGTCCATCACCGACGACACTTCCTATCCTGGTATTCTTTTTTTTCCCCTTTCCTTCATCTTATTCTTGAATCACTTTTAATTATAAATTTGTTTTCATTTAAAATCAAATTTCAAGCAAACTTCATCACGGTGTGAAATTAATAGGAAGACATGAAGATCGAATTCTTGAAAATGATAATCTGATACTTACTTGCAAGATTTAATAATTAATTACCACAAAACAAGAAATTAAATCTTACAAAATTCAATGAAAAATGTTTGTTATTATAACTCTTGAAAATAATCGTAAGGATAACAAAATCATTAAATTCAAGATTAGCATATATCACAACCATATCTACACAATTTCCTTTTCTAACATTCATTTTTTCTTTTTCTTCTTTCTTTGTTGGTTTTTTTCTTTTTCCTTTTTAATGTTTTAGGTTTTAATTAATTGATGTTGTTTTTAGTGAACTAATTTAAATTTTGCGTACACTGATGAACAGTGATAGAACTCTATCACTTTATATAATTGTATTCATATCTTTAGATTCTTATATAGTGTTTTTTTCTCTTTTATTTTGTTTGTTTTTTCTTGCAGTAATTTGATATCATGATTAATATTTTCCTAGTAGTTTTTTTATGGTGGACAATGGACACAGTACAATTCTTAGGAGAATTATAGTGTTGTTGAAGTACTTGTTGATGATATGCTGAACTTGGGTGATTTAGTTAGTTTGATCTTGAATGAAATTCAATTGGATGCTTCTATTGATTTATCGGTGTTATTGACTTTGGCCATACAAATATTCAAATTGTGTTTCATTTAAAACAAGATAAGGATGTTCATTGATTTTTGTCTTTGATTAAAGATTCGAGTATTAGGCATCCTTTGGTTGCTCATGTTAGGGATCATTCTTTTGTTGCTCATGTTAGTATAGAAGCATCTTCTAGTGGTATTGGTGGCAGTAGCGAAGCTAATGATAATTGACTATATTTATCTTCTTCTAGTTCTTCTTCAAATGATGGCATTATACAAGATTATGATTTTAATGACGATTTGTAGGAAAAAGATGTATTTGTAAGTAAAGAAATTTTGTCAAAATGTTTTTATGTACTAGAAGTAATTAGAAATTTTTAATTTTGAACTACACGTTCAAATTCAAATTCACTTGAGTTGAAATGTTTGCAAGATGGTTTTCAATGGTATGTTTGTGCATCTCGATATAAGAAAAGTGATTTATGGATGCTTAGGAAGTATATTTTTGACCATGATTGTTCTATGAATTCAATGCAAAGTACTCATATGCAACCTTCTTCATCTGTAATTGGGAATTGCTTGAAAGAGGATTTTAGGTTTATGTCTACTTATCAATCTCTTCCAAGAGATATTATTCATAAGACTCGTACTAAGCTTGGTGTTAATATTAGTTATCAAAAAGTTTGGAGAACAAAAGAACACATATTAAAATCATTAAATGCTGCTGCTGCTGAGTCTTATAGTTTGATACCAAAGTTCTTGGAGAAATTGAATTAATGATGATAGCCATCCATCACTGTGTAACAACAATATCTTTCTCCTTGCATTTGCTATTGTTGACTCAAAAAATGATGCATCTTGTAAATGATTTTTTAAAAGTTTACATACTTGTTTGGGGGATCGTGAACATTTAGTCATTATCTCCGATAGTAGATATTAATTTCTACGACTGATAGAGAGATATCAATTTCCATCCATAAGAGAAAGATATCAATTTCCTTCAGAATTTACAAAAATATGTAGCACATTACAAAAACAATCATTATACAACAATACACATATTCATTACCTTTAGAATTTACAAAAATATGTAGCATATTACAAAAATTGTCATTATACAACACCGCCCATATTCACTACATACAAGAATGTAGCATAAACAAAATTTACAAGTATAAAAGGAAGTTTCAAAATACATCATTCACAAAAATATGTAGTTCATTGTAAAGGATCGGTTCAGGATGGAGAAGTCAGTCCTAAGTTGAAGCTTGGAGCAAAGTCCATTATCGATGATATTTTTTTTTTTTTTTTTGAGTCTTGCCTTGTTTGCATCTTTTTTGGAGAGGTCATCTTCATTGCTTTTGTATGTTTATTTTTTCTTTTTGGCTTTTCATTCACAACTTGGTAATCATTATAAGTTAATAACTTTGCTTTAAACCTTTTGCATTTTTCTTTTCCTTCAATTTCAAATATCTAACATAATGGTAATAAGAAACAATGTTAGTGAAAAATCACTATTTTTTATTTACCTTTTTTCTAGTAGTTTGTTTCTTTTATTTTTTACTCTTGCATTCTTTTTCATTTCATTTTCTACATTATCTTCTCCATTATTGTGCTTATCTATATTTAGTTAATAATTGTAAAAACCAAAGTTAAATTTGTTGTAAAGATACATATTCAATATACACTATTAACTACATTTACCTTTTCGATGTTTCTAAATTTCAACTTCCTTTCCCTTCTTTCTTTTTCTTCCACATCATAATTCTGAAATTCATTAAATTTAGCTTTAAACTAGCTACGGTAAAAGAAACTTAGAAGACTATCAATGACTATCAGTAATAGTCTTCTATCACTGATAGTCAGTGATGGTCTTCTATTACTGATAATCAGTGATGATCTTCTAAGTTTTTTTTTTTTTTTTTACCGTAGCTAGTTTAAAGCTAAATTTAATAAATTTCAGGATTATGATGTGGAAGAAAATGAAAGAAGGGTGAGAAAGTTGAAATATAGAAACGACGAAAAGGTAAATGTATCTTTACAACAAATTTAACTTTGTTTTTTACAATTATTAACTAAAGATACTTTCTTGCAGCCTATTGATGATCATAAGCACAACAATGGAGAAGATAATGTAGAAAATGAAATGAAAAAGAATGCAAGCGTAAAAAATAAAAGAGAACAAACTACTGGAGAAAAGGTAAATAAAAAAAACAATGATTTTTTATAATGCTTCTAATATTTATATCACTGACATTGTTTTTAATTACCATTATGTTAGATATCTGAGGTTGAAGTTGAAGGAAAAGGAAAACGTAAAAAGTTTAAAGCAAAGGTATTAACTGATGATGATTACCAAGTTGTGAATGAAAAACCAAAAAGAAGAAATAAACATACAAAAGCAATGAAGATGACCTCTCCAAAAAAGATGCAAACAAGGCAAGACTAAAAAACAAAAAAAAAAAACATTATTGATAATGGACTTTGCTCTACTTCAACTTAGAACTACCTTCTCCATCCCAAACTGATCCTTCCCATTAAACTACATATTTTTGTGAATGATGTATTTTGAAACTTGCTTTTATACTTGTAAATTTTGTTTTTGCTACATTCTTGTATGTAGTTAATGTGGGTGGTGTTGTATAATGACAGTTTTTGTAATATGCTACATATTTTTGTGAATTCTGAAGGTAATAAATATGGGTGTTGTTGTATAATGACAGTTTTTGTAACATGCTACATTTTTTTTGTAAATTCTCAAGGAAATTGATATCTTTCTATCAGGGATGAGAATTGACATCTTTCTACCGTGATGGGAATTGATATCTTTCTATTAGTGATAAAAATTGATATCTTTCTATCAGTCGTAAAAATTGATATCTACTATCCGTAATATGACTAAATGATCACAATCCCCCAGACAAGTATGTAAATTAAAAAAAAAAAAAAAATTACAGGATGCATCATTTTCTGAGTCAACAATAGCAAATGTAAAGGGAAGAATATTGTTGTTACCATCTACTGTTGAGGCTGCTAAAGACTCAGCAGTATCACTATTTTTTTGATTTTAATATGTGTTCTTTTGTTCTCCAAACTTTTTTATAACTAATATTAACACTAAGCTTAGTACGAGCCTTATGAATAATATCTCTTGGAAGAGATTGATAAGTAGACCTAAACTTAAAATCCTCTTTCAAGCAATTCCCAATTACATATGAAGAAGCTTGCATATGAGTACTTTGCATTGAATTCATAGAAGAATCAAAGTCAGAAATATATTCCTAAGCTTTCATAAATCACTTTTCTTATATCGAGATGCACAAACATACCATTGACAACCATTTTGCAAATATTTCAACTCAAGTGAATTTGAATTTGAACGTGTAGTTCGAAATTAAATTTTTTTAATTACTGCTAGAACATAAAAACATTTTGACAAAATTTCTTTACTTACAAATACATCCTTTTCCCTCAAATCACCATTAAAATCATAATATTGTATAATGCCATCATTTGAAGAAGAACTAGAGGAAGATAAATATAGCCAATTACCATTAGCTTCGCTACTGCCACAAATACCACTAGAAGATGCTTCTATACTAACATGAGCAACAAAAGAATGATTCCTAACATGTGCAATCGAAGGATGTCTAATACTCGAATCTTTAATCAAAGAAAAAAACTAACGAACATCCTTATCTTGTTTTAAATGAAACACAGTTTGAATATTTGTGTGGCCAAAGTCCAATAACATCGATAATTCAATAGAAGCATTCAATTGAATTTCATTCAAGATCAAACTAACTAAATCACCCAAACTGATCATATCATCAAGTACTCCAGCAACACTATAATTCTTCTATGAATTGTACTGTCCATTTTCCACCATAAAAAAAACCACCGGGGGAATATTAACCATGATATCAAATAATTGTAAAAAAGAACAAACAAAATAAAAGAAGAAGAAAAACATTATATAAAAAGCTAGAGATATGAATACAACTATATCAATTATAGAAAGTGATAGAGTTCTATCACTGTTTATCAGTGTACACAAAATTAAAATTAGTTCACAAAAAACACAAAGAAAAACAACATCAATTAATTAAAACCTAAAACATTAAAAAAAACCAACAAAGAAAGAAGAACGAGACGAAAAGGAAAGGAAAAGAAAAAAGGAATGTTAGAAAAGGAAACTGTGTGGATATGCTGGTGATGTATGCTAATCTTGAATTTAATGGTTTTATTATCCTTACGATTATTTTCAAAAGTTACAAGAACGAACATTTTTCATGTAAGATTTAATTTCTTGTTTTGGAGTAATTAAGTAGAATATTCTTTTTATTTGATTTGAATTAATTACTATTAATCTTGCAAGTAAGTATCGGATTATCATTTTCAAGAATTCAATCTTTATGTCTTCCTATTAATTTCACATCGTAATGAAATCCAAGAATTTAATCTTCATGTCTTCCTATTAATTTCACATCGTGATGAAATTTGCACGAAATTTGATTTTAAATTAAAACAAAATTATAATTAAAAGTGAATCAAGATTATAGAAAAATAAGATGAAGGAAAGGAAAAAAAAGAATACTAGGATAGAAAGTGTCGCTGATGATGGATGTGAAAACATTGGTAGTGGAAAATCTAAACTTGAGACAAATGAAAACCTAAGTTTGAGACAAACGAAGAAGATAATACGAAGAAGACGATTTGGAAGAAAAAACAAACAAAAATCAAATAAATATAATGAAAGAATAAGTCAGAAGAATGTCACCAATAAAAAATGAAATATTTGAGTAACAACGCCATGAGTATTTTTGGAATAATAGAAATTAATATATTTCCTCCAATTTTTTTTGGCTATAAGATATAAATAGTTTTAATTTTCTTCTATTTACGTAAATTTTCCTTTCTTTTCTTTAAGTGAAAGAATATTTACAGAACTCTTAAAACTTTGTACAATAATTTCTATAATTTAGCATTTTTTCATAGTTAATTGAATATCTAAAAATAACAAAATCAAACGACAAACTTTTGTTAAACTTTGCCAAAACAAACGTAGTTAAACCAACATACACATGTACTAAGGATCACGATATCTATGGTTCCAACCTCAATAACCATAGCAACAACAATAAAACTTTCGCTGACCTTAATGAACAGAATTTTATTGCAAACGAGAGAATTATGTCCAGAGACAATTTCTCACCACTGAAAGGTACAATATCCTCTTTAATGCATTTTAGGATAATCCCAAGTGGACACTACAAACTTTACTTTTAAACTTTTAGAATTTCTTTAAAAAATATCCAATTTTTAACTTTATCAAAATAATACCTTTTTCGTTGATATGTACAAATTAAAAGACATCGAGATA
>JBBPDI010068787.1:0-17667 GCA_037974545.1 Cucumis variabilis
GACAAGATGAGGAGATAAGGAGAAACGGTAGACGGGGAAGAAGATAAATGGAGTCTGGAAAGGAGTGTGAATGAAGAGTTTTGCTCACAGTACACGCCATTGCTTAATTATTCATTCACTCATGGGCTTTGTAAATTTACCATTTTGGCCCTCAAACCATTAAGGAAGAAAACGACGAACTTAGATTATTATGGACATGCATTTATTTATTTATGGTGGGATAAGTTGCTTCATAAAGTTATTATTTAAATGCGGTAGGATGTTTTGTCCTCATCTATGTACTTAAAATAAATAAATACAATTATTATTTAAATATTGTTTAAGTATAATTAAAAGAAAAAAGTACCATCACCTAACTCCTGCTTATTAACATATGTTAATTCAATTACCCTTACTCTCTTCAACTACTAACAAATTATTGATTTAAATTTTATTTTGTTCATAAATTTCGTATTTTGCTTCATTAATCTTTCACTTAAAAAAACTTACTATCGTTAGAATTTTCTCGATTCTTTAACCTGATAATGTAACTTCCATATACATATATAGATCATTGAAGTTTAGATTTATCATATTATTTAAATTAATAAATAATAAAAATTTCTTGCTAATTTATTAAAAAAAATTTATGTCAACTTAAAAATATAGTCAAATAAACTTAAAAACTATTTTTTTTTTTTCTCCAGAACTCAAATTTCTCCTGTCTCCTCTTTGATTCTTCCTTCCTTTATTATTATTTTTCTATTTTTTTTTTCAAATTAAAATCTTAGAGCAAATCAAAAGCACATTTAGTAGGTTAAAGAAATAAAATAGAAGGAACATATCAATATTAACATTCATAGTAAGGTAAAATAATAAAAATAATAAAAATAATATAAGTACAACTCATATAAGTATAATATCAAAGCTTCAAAATAATCCTATCAAAATCTTTAGAACAAAGTGACTTTTTGAATTTTTTAATAAAAAATCGATTTACCATCTAGTTTTTAATTAAATATTAAGACCTTAGAATTTTAGAATTGATCATCTCATTTTGCAGCTATCATTCACACAGAAAAATTGTTTCATCATTGTATTATAGAGTTAACGAAATTATAAAGGTAAAAACTAAAATATGCTCATTTCAAAATTTTAGAATTGTAGAGATGAAAGTATATGCTTTTAAAGTTTATGGACCAAAGAGAAAAATCAAAATATAATCCAAAATTATATTATCTTGATTGTTTTCCATTCATAACACACTAAAAATAAATAAGCACTTAATATACTTTTAGCTAAAGTGCACTAAAATAGTTTTAGGTAAAGTATAAGTTTGATCGCTCTTATTTAAAGTGTTGTTTTTTTCATTTTAGTGTTTACTTTCATTAAAATATTGTTAATGTATTGTTGACTTAAAAAAAAAAAGTCCTTATTAACATTTTCCTAAAATTGTTTTTTTAAGAAATCAACATGGTTGGAGAATTCTATCTTCATAGTCTCGTGTTTGGGAGAATTCTATCTTCCATGGTCTCATGTTGAAAAGGCAATTGTTTTATATACAAGTAACCGTTTTAGAAATAACAATCTATAACAATAATTTTAAAGATTTGTAAATATAAAATGATAAATTTGTTGTTATATATATTAATATTTTGAATTTAATTGTTATATTTGTAACTATTCTTTATTTATATATGTTAAATACTTATCATTTTAAAATAAATTGTACAAATGTATTCATATTATGTCTTTTTTTTAATATAACAAAATATGAAAAAATATCAATTAATCAATAAAATTAGATTGTAAGTCTGAATGGGTATTTAAAATTGTGTATTTTGTAAACATGAGAACTGAAGAAGTATGCACATTTGAGCATGAAAGGGATTTTCAAAGGTAAACAATAATGGATTATTTAAATTGATTAAAAAAATATTAGTTGAAATAAAATGTAGAGTAAGGTTGTAAATGAATAGAATTACAAATTTTATTGACCAAAGTACTATTAGTTTAAATTTAAAGGATAATTGATATTGGTCAAAATTATTATTATTTGGTTTGATGTTTTTGAAAAGGTAGAGGAATTTATATTCTATGAAAAGAAACATAACTAAAATAGGAGGATGTTTTTATTGCAATATATTTATAAACCATATTAGAAGGAGAAATATCCATATTATTATATTAGAAGGAGAAACATGTGGAGTGGAGTGCAGGCGAAAATGGGGAATAAGCCAAATAAATATAATTGGTGTAGTGGTGGGAGGGGTGTTTGTGACCTTTTGGAAGAAAAGCAAAGGGACGGATAAAATTGGGTCGGCGGAATCTTCACCCTGCTCTCTGCCTTACATCATAAAATATTCTCAACCGTCGACGGCGGCGGGCCACATCAAACCATCAAAGCCTCCACCCACTGCCACGTGTATTACAATCGTCCTGTAACGTTCTTGATAAGGCTAAGGCTAAGGCTACCCCCGATATGAAATAAAATATCTGTCTTCTATTCCATTTTCCCTATAAAAATATCTTTTCCCAAACTCTTCGGCTTTGACAGCTCAGTCTCCCCACTCACCCCTTCAATCCTCTTTTCTATCTTTCCTTTTTAAACTTTGTAATCAAACCGGCCTTCGGCTTTCCCAACATGGGTTTCCGGTTCCGGTTTTTCCTTTTCTCTATGTTGTGTTTCTACCGCTTCTGCTCTCAAACCGAATCAAACCCAACATTTTACACATCTCTCTATCATTTTATTCTGCCCTCGTATAAGATCTCAAATTTTACCCTTAACCTATTCTAATGTTAAAGTATTTATTAGAGTGGATTCAAAGTTAATATTAAATTGTTTGACATATTCTTTTGAATCATGTTTAATAAATAGCATAAAGATAGTATTCAATAAGATTAAATATCTTATCGTACAAATTATTATGCTGTTTACTAAATTAATGATAAAAATATAAATAATTAAATTAGAAAATTTATGAATTTTGATGTGTTTTCATTATGACTGTTAGATCAAATTAATTATTTTGGTTAAATTAAAGAAAGATTTAAAGAAAAACCTAAATTGTCACTAATATTTCATAAATATCTTATTTTTTCAATTATTATCTAAATTAAAAAATGTTAGTATTTTTGGATAATTTTAACATTCATTTAATTATTTAAAAATAAAATATATTTGTAAATCTTAAATAATTTTTTAATATTTTCCAAAATCTTAAAGAATTTTTTCCTTAATTATCAACCACCTAATTTATTATATCAATGCTAACTTTCTTAATTATTATATCATATATATTTATATTTATTAATGTAATATTATTATTTGTTTATGATTTAAATATATTATAAATTATATATTTTTATATGGTTATTATATGGTAATAATTATTTTCAATTTAAATCATAAATCAAAATTATTTTTTCATTCCATCACTAATAAGTTGGTTTTTTTTCTCGAATTCTTAGAGAAAAATAAACTTGTTATTTCTTCTTTCCTTCCGATTTGACGATTTTCAATTGATGAAGGATTTGACGATTTTGAATTGATTAGTATTCTCTTTTTTGTTAATTATTCTTTTCGTATAATATTTAATTTTCGTTCCCTAGCATATAGTGTTTTTTCTCAAGAAATTTGTTATTTCTACTCCAATTCATCTTTTTGTCATGTTTGGTATATACAGATTAGATGATATGCGTTTTGTATTTTTATTTTGTTTTTCACACATATGGTACTCTATCTTTTGAAGTAAATTTTTATGTTCTGTTACATATATACTCTTGCATATATTGGATAATACGTTCACAGCTTTTTTTTAGTTCTGTAATTTTTAATACTTAATTTATAGACCACTGCATACATATACTATAAGTCTTGTCCATTTTTAAGATACTACTAGGGGTGTACATAAGTCGGGTAGTTGGGCCATGTTGGAGAAAACAATATGGACTAACTCGAAGTAACTAGGTTGACAAAAATTGAACCTTATTGGTTTAACGTGCAAGGGTCAACCCAACCCAACCTAAACAAAAAAATTTGGGTTGGGTTGGATTGGGTTGGTAGGTTGACCTTTCACTGTCATTTAAAATAGAACTACATGAATATGGTCAACGATCACTTACCAAGTCACCATGATCATTTAGCATGGTCAACATGACTGTTTAGAGTTGAAACCATTTTCCCATCATTTAAAAATCCATGGACATATAAATATATCTACAATGGAAAGAGTTCAACTGTGAGTCTTTGGTGGAGTGTACACACAATTAACGAATATTGATTAATGTGGTTAATGAGTAGCCAATTAATCTCATATCGTTGTAGTTTTTGATCTGTGGTTCATTAGATCTTCTTCCTAACTTATAAAGGGTAATGAGATTTATTTATATTGGTTGTAATTTGAAATGTTCAAATTTACTTTAAAAATTAGTATAATGTATGATGATACATTATAATATAAAGTTTATATATTTTAATTAAACTTTATTGTATAAATTTAATTTTAGATACGATTCAAAATTAATTTATGAAAAATAAAATATTTGAATGAGTTCAAATATTAATTTAATGTGAATTGGATTCATATTAAAACTATTGGTTAGGAGAGAATTTGATATTTGAATATGATTCAAAATTTAATTTATGTTAAATATAAGATATTTAATTCAAATATTAATTAATTGAAAAATTAATTAATAGTTTAGTTTTATTTTATTTAGAGAAATTGTATTAGATGACAAAAAAAATTTAGAAAACAACAACTCATAATAGTTCTTTTTTACATGATGCAAATATGACAAAAATGACAGTAATCATACGATAATCAGACGGTAATTAGACGGTAATTTGACGGTAATCTGCTTTTAATTTGCTATTTTTGTTATTTTGAAAATGTAAGTGACATGGACTCTATTATAATAAATTTTTTTGCTATTTTTGCAAACTCCCATTTTATTTAATTAAATTTGATTTAATTAAATTAATTTAAAACTATAAGATATTAGAGAGATATTCATTAAATATAATTAAATGAAATGTTATTTAAATATGATTTAATTAATTAATTAATTGTTAATTAATTAGTTGGTTTGAAATTTCTATTAATTTAATATTTTTTTAGAGTCCTACTCTGAATTTATTAACAATTTAATATCGATTTTTTTAGAGTCCAAGATCGATCTCTAATAGTATATTTTATTAACAATTTAATATCATCTTTTTGTTTTTGATTAATTGTTATACTTGCTCAATTATATTCATCGCTTATATTTAATTTCCAATTTAAATTTTTTCAAGTTTTTAAATCTTTCCTAAACTCTTTTTAGATCACTTGCAATTTTCTTTTTAAAATTATGTCTTTTTGTTATCAAGCATTAAAAAATTAATCTATTATTTCAAAAGGTTCTTCATGAATGTTTTTCTAATGACTTAAACCATTTTTCTTAAAAAAATCTATGATAAAATTTAGAAAACTGGGGAGTCCGATTTCTTAGAATTTTTTAGATGAAGGATCATATCTTTAAGATTTCAAGTTATGATTCCAAGAAAAAAAGAACTTAATTAATGTTTTTTTTAAATGCCTTTATTAGAAGGCTATCCCTGTGGAAATTTTTGAGATAGAACTTTTTCTCAATATAGTCTAATTGATGGAAATTTTTCCACTTATTTTATAGGATAGTTGCTTCAAATAATATAGTAACATGGAGTAAAATAAGTCATTATTTTAAAATACAAATATTTAAAAAGCATTTTCAACTTAAGTTTTGAAATAAAAAGAAAAGGAAAAAACATTGGACACATTTTTTTATCGTTGTTATCGGGTGCTAACACCCCTTTCCTACACAAATGACTCATGAACTCAACTTTAGTTTTTGTAAACAATTTTTTCTTAAATTAAAACTCCTTTATTTACTACTCTGCATTGTCTTGAGCACCAGCTACAACAATCATTAAGGAAAATAAGCAAGCTTAGATTAGAGAGCTCGAGAGAATTGATGCTCTTAAGCCCACCCAATAAATTAGTTACATTGATAACAATCTTTAAACCACCGTAAAAGGTGACCTCACTGAAGCAACTTTTAAAAGGGCTCAATATTGAGCCGAAAGATACAAAAAGCCGTGGCTTCAAGATGGGGAAGAAAATAATGCTTTCTTTTCCAAAATATGTACTGCAAGACAATGTAGAAATTACATCTATGAAATCAATGTGTTAGGTTCATATTTTTTTTTCAATTAAAATATTGGGTTTGTTAACAAAATGTAACTAAGATATAGGTGGTTGTTATTTTCCTTGAAAAGGGGAATCCAGATGGAATCTTAGGTGTTTGATATATATATGGCAATTTTGTTTGTTACGGTACGCCTTTTTGGAAAAAGAAATTGCCGTTCGTGATCGTGTGACCAGAGGCGTCCGAGATACTGTTGGAAAATTGATCTTCCTACAAGTTCGTAATGTTTTAGCAAGGCTGCTAATGAAGATACCGTGTAGTGTGTATGCACAGGGTGAAGAAAAGGAATATTAAGAAGTCAGTTCAAGTTAAGAGATCCGATCTCTAATTCAGGGGGAGCCTGAGATAACTTGACAAGATTCATGAGTCACTCAGGGGGAGCCTGAAGTTTGTTATTGTTGTCTGCATTAACAAGTGTAAATGTGTAACTAGTGATGTCGGTTACATGATTATTGAATCTTAATAATATTCCATATCTGAGCTAGAAAGCTCTCCAGACATAGGTCGTATTTGCCGAATTGGGTTACCAAAGTGTTGTGTTATCTGTCTACTGTTATTGTCTATTTTTGTACCTATAGTTAAACCAGAAATTACATGCATGTGGTATAGCTAAAGGATAATTAACAATATCACTTGTTTTTTCACAATGATATGAATGACATTAGTTGCACCCTAATAACTTGATTGAAATTGTGTTGGTTGAACATTTCAAGGAGATCTACACTAAGTCAAATAGAAACCTTTGGCTGATTGATAATCTGAACTATAACCTTATAGATTAAAGTCAAGGTGAGAAGCTATATGTGCTTCTTTTTCTAAGCATGAGAGTCATGAGGCTGTTGGTAACAACAAGGCTCCAAGCATCAATGGTTTCATTATGAATTTTTTTAGAAAACTAGTGGAACATTTATATAAAAAAAAATTATGGAAGTGTTCCAAATTTTTTTCTCCAAAAAAGTATAATGAACATAGAAGTACTATAAGTCTTATAAGCAACCATTGCTAGATAGCTATCGCTTAATGAAACTTAGTCATTTGCATTCCGAGAGGTAAGCAAGTGTGGTGTTTAAGACACTTTGAGGTGTTTTCCTTAATCAGAAGCTAATTAATTGATGTCTATTGTGTTACTGCTTATCAAGTAATATAAACACTTATAGTGTGGAGACCTTCCTTCATATTTCCTTACACAAGTTAGTTCATTCCTCCATATTCTTGCCATGCTTACCACCTTTTACAAAATCTCTAGTGTAGATATTAGACCTAGACTTAACTTAGACACACAACTACTTATACTATATAGTTATTTTATATCGCCTAGATGAAGTAGACTTTTTAACTAAGCTTTGATATCAATTCTCTATGTTTGACCTTGGTTCATCTAGGAAGCCTATTATTTCACTTACACTTGAGCAAGTAGTAGGAAAACTTGTACTACGTGAGGATTTAGTAACTACGCGAGGACTAGAGACATATAATGAGCATCTCACATGTAGTGACCAAGACCATGACCATCCTATCAAATATTTGAGCCCTTTTTAGGGGAAAAATCTCAATCAAGCTTGTTTTGGGGAAAAAAAATAATGAAAACGTACAAAAGAATCTTAACAACTAGAAATATTCCTACATATCAAAAGGGGGAAAACTGACTTATTTGATCCACTCTTTTTAGCTTCTCTACCTACATGTTGTCTATTTTCAAAGTTCCTAAATTGATATGCAAGGACATTGAAAGTCAATGAAGGATATTCCTTTGAAGAGATAACAATGACAATATGCAAAATGGTGGTTTTAATACTCATCTTCTTAGATAAGACATCGTTACTAAACAAAAATAAAAGGGAGGGTTAGGCATCGACATATTGTATGTCACAAACTATATGCTACTTTGCAAATTGGTATGGTGGTTCTATTATGAACATAAAACTTTATGGAAAAGACTGATTTGGCCAAATACACCCAGTTCTTCACATGAGATATTCCTACCAATAGGTAGATTTTGTAGTCTTAAATCCCTTAAAAGTTCATAATCAAAGGAATTGATTGGTTTAAAACCAATATATCTTGGAAGGCTAATAATGGCAAAAATATCACGTCTTGGAGAGGAAATTGGAACGATAAGAGGCTCATGGTTGAAAACTTTCCTAGAATTTTTGTCATCTTTCTTATCCTAAAAGTATTTGTCAAATAAACATGGAATGATAGGTTGTTCGATTAGATACCAAACCAAGGAGACCTATTTAAGAATAAAGAGAATATGCAATGGACCAACCTCCAAACAAATCTAAGAGACTCGGAATGACAATACTAGTAGAAGTATTAAACTCATTTTGAAGTTTAGTAGCAATGATGTTTTCAAGATATCGATGATCAAAGATACTTTGAACAATCTAGTCAAAGTCAAACTTTAGTCAAAGGGTAAAATGGTATTTTCTCTATTCTAGTCAAAGTCAAACTTTGACTTTTCAAACCAAAAAGTCAACATCTTGATTTTATACCATTTTGTCTTTTAACATCTTGATTTTATACCATTTTGTCTTTCTTGACTAATTTTGATCTCTCAAGCATGAATCTACATATATTTTTTGAAAATTCAAATCACATTTGAATATAAAGTTGGTCAAAGTTTGACTTTTCGAAGTCAAAAGTCAATAATTTGACTTTTTACAGCTTTTACCATTTTCATCATTTTTTAGCTTTCGAATATGAATTTGCATTCATATTCTTGATATTCAAATCATATTTAAACATAAAGCTCTATCTCTTAAAAGATAACTCGTAACTATATCAAATATACTTGACGTTTTTCTCTTATTAATTTCCTAATTCGAACTATTCGAACTAATCCAACATATTGTTCTAAGTTTATTCCATATGAGATAGCAGTGGAACCTAATGGACCTATAGATTATGGACTCCAATGATCCAAGATTAAATGACTAAACTCTTTTAGACCAAGTTAATCAACAATCGTTAACTAACGAGTCATTCTACTAAAGTCTCGTAGTTGCACTCCCCTAACTATAGATATATTTGTTATCTTATATAACCATATTTAGTAAGTTAATCTTTAATAGATTGTTCATAATCTCGACTGGGTCAAACTATTGTTTTATCCTTAAGGTTATTAAATCTTGTTCCTTAATTCATATTGATTCACTATTAAATAATTGGTTTAAAGTCTAACCTATAAACTGAATCTCTCTCTCCTATGAGAGAGTGGAGCTCCTTGTTCAAGACTAGGATTTAGTGCTTAAGGGATCAATCTATCTAGTGATTCTAAAACAGTTAGGAGTGAATTGTGTCTTGCACCCTATGTCCCTAACTATTCACCTGAACTTATGCCTTAAATGTGAGGCTTATTGGGCTAGCGCTTATAATCTGCCCTTACCTATAAAAATCTAAGAACAATCTCGTGTGAACAAAAGTTTATAGTTTTGTCAGGATTAAGATTAACTTATCTAGGTCAACAATAAGCAAAACAGTTAGTTTAAACAGTAAACAGTGTTATAGCATAAAAGTGACCATTTTATGGTTTTAGTCTTATGTAAATTCTTTACATAAGATGCCCCTTCTGTGTCCCTACATAAATGATTTAGGATCACATCGTTCATACTAACTATAAAGGGAGCTGCATCCACAGTGTTCGTAGAATAAGGTGTCCTACCTTGTTCATATACTATAAATCGTTTAGCTATATATTCGAACTTGATCCATGTTTATGTCTCTATATAAATTCAAGTCTACACAAGATAGCCTCAAAACCTTAGTTTATTGGATTTAAGATTATAGTATTCAATTTTACTAATAAATCCTCAAAACCACTTTATTGAATATAATATGATTTAAAATACAAACTACGAGTTTTAGGACATACATTCTAACATTATACTACTCCATCGATGAGTAGAGATTTCTACAAAATTCTTTAGAGCTATTTCATCCCTAAATAGGTAAAAGTTCTTCTTATGGACTTTATTCCACCAAAGCATCAATACCATGGAGGTGCTTAAAAAAGCTCCCTAAACAAATGCTTAATACGAATAGGTGCCCTCTTTGTTAAAAAAAAACATGGGAAAGATATGAACCATCTTTTTATCTTATGTGAAATTGCCAAAGACCTATGGAACCTGAGAAGACTTATACACTTAATTGGCAAAAGAAAAAAAAAAGGGCATTTCCATTAAATTGCACAAAGCACTTTGCTTGGGGGAATTGCATGCACATCCTATACCTTTGCCTTTTGGTTTATGGGTGTTTTATTTGCTTATTGACTCAATGTCGAATGGATGTTTGAATGTATGTTTGGTGGTACGATGATGATTGAATACAAATCATTGCATGCAAAATGCTTTCCTATATTCTCTTCATCATGCGAGATGACATGGTCATTAGATGCGAGATGCTCCCAATGTCTCCACCACCTACTCCTAGGTTCGCTAAGTGCAAGTTTTCTTATTACTTGTCCAAGTATAAGTGAAACAATAGATTTTTCTGGGTGATCTAAGATCGAACACATGGAATTAATATCAAAGTTTAGTTCTAGGGTCTACTTATCAGATAGTTATTATTGCAAATGAGTTAAAATAATATAAAAAGAATTAAAACTACCTAATAGAGATGTTGTAAAGTTAATTAATGAAGGTGATTGTGCAATGAAGGAGTGAGTGAACTAACTTGTATAGGAAAGATAGTGAAGGAATGTCTAATGCTACCAGGAAAATAAGCTATACGACCACCTCAACACGATATACCTCGCATAACTAGTTTATAATTATGGCGTGCTCCTCTCAGAGTCATTAAATGCCACACTTGGTCTCCTTTCAGGATCTAAATGACTAAACCTATCTAGGGGAGTTATATTTAGAAATGTTCACTTATAATATTCGGAGTGCTTCACATTTAAGGACAGAAACCTCTTAGCGCCTAGTATCCACACTTGTTCACCTTTTGGGAGACAAATGAAGGAAGTCATCTCGCCAAGGTTAAGAAAACTCTTTCTTGCTTGTGTTAGCCACATCCTTGCTAGTTACCCTTTTTAGTAGTTGGCGGGACATATACTAGTCAAGTGTACTAAAATGTAGCTTGACTAACGCGACAAGCACTATAAGTTAGAGTACTTGTAAACATGAATCGTAAACCTAACCTACAAATAACATAAAGACAAATGAACAATAAAGCGATGGATGGGTTGAAAAGTGTATAAGCATACATTGTATTAAAGAATATAAGCCTTCAATCACTGTACAATAAAAACTAATAAAATTTAAATAAATAATAAAAATGAAAAGTGAAGAAAAGGAAAATACAAGTTAGGGGGAATGAGGGATCATATCTTCTTCTCTCAGACTACAAGCTCTCATTTACAGACTAAATGGAGAAGAAAAGAATGGACTTTACAACCGATGGTAAAGCTAATCCTTGCCACCGACTCTCTAGGAATGGTCAATCAATACAGACGTCTGATCGTATGGCCCATACAACTTTTAATGGGAAATCTATCATTCTGACTAAGTTAGCACCGAAAGTTATCCATTTCATCAAGTCATATCACTCCATCTATCGCTTTTGTCTTCTAACGAACCTCTTCTCACGTGCTAATTTGTTCTTTTTGCCTTGTCTTTGCGGAGTTTCCTCTATGATTCACTAGCTTATCCTTTTGTTAAAAACATGCATTTAGACACTAAAAATGGGGTAAAGCAGGTATGTGGCTTCATGTAAAGTGTACTTCTAGATAATTGTGTATTTACAACATAAATCACACGTTGTTTTTTCATATTTATCATGTTTTTTGGTCTCATTATTCTACCTAAAAGGCTTTAGTAACTTGTAGTTATACAAGTTGTCACAGTTCACAGAGCAATAAAGTGTTCAACCTTTTCTATCTCAAAAATATATTTCCAAACTATGAACAAAAGAATAAATGAGAATGCTTGAGACAAAGAAAATTATTTATACTTAAGTTTTTAGTAAATATTCTTTGAGTATTTAGATCTCCATTGTTTTGCTTAGCTAAGTTTCACGTCTACATAAAAGAAACTTCATCTATATAATTTCAAATATCCTAGTAAGCCTCTCCATGTCAACAAAAAAGGGACATATATATATATATGTATATCTAACTATCTATCTATATATATAGTTGATAGAAACAATTTTCATTGAGGAAAAATAAAAGAATACAAGGGCATACAAAAGATCAATTTTAGATAAATGATAAACACTTCACTAGAGAAAGGAGAACCAAGAAACATTGCAAATTCAGCGTTATAATATGGTAGATTTCAAAAGATTAGTAAACATGGTAGATGCATTTCTAAAATTGATTATCAAACAAAGTAAAAAAAATTGTATTTGATACTTGTGCCTTGAAAAATTGTACCTACAAAACAAAAAGTGGGAAGCTTTAGTAGGTGTAATACACATTGATTGTGTTTGTTTAAAATTGTATGTAGTGAAAAGCATCATCAAGTATAAAACTCATCTGCATGACTACAATGAGCAACAATATAGATATGTAACACGTCAAAAGAAAAGAAAAAGGATGAGAGAATTCCACCACGTGGAATATAGTTTATATATTAATCTAAATAACTTCGGTCACATGCTATGAGTTGAAATCCTTACCAGTGCAAGTTGAAATGTACAATGATGATTTTGGAATTCGAAACTTTAACAATTGATTATCACTTGTTTAATAAAATAAACATCATGCTTATGCCTCTAAAAAAAATGAAATAAAATTACTTATTATAAGGTTCAGAAGGAAAGATAGATCATTCATAATATCAAATATAATAATACCTTTAAAAGGAAAGAGAAGAAAATCTACCTATAGCAGGATGGAAGGCAAAGACACACCACTGGTGGGGGCATTCTCCAAACTGAATAATTGTTCGTGTCGTTGTATTGGGTTTTGAAGATCTACATACTTATAGTCAGACATCGTTAGTCGTAGTCATCATTTTAGTGCAATAATTAATTTTAAGTATGAAGGATGCACATAAACTAACACATTTCCATATCAATAACTCGACCTTTTGATTTAAGATACTCAATTTTCTCAAGAAAAAAGTATAGAGATAATTTTTAGATAGCCATTGAGTTGACATGTGGGTAAAGAAAAGGTCTTCCAATCGACAGACAGACACCCTTAACTTTGAAGGAACACCTAAAATTTTTTATCTTCTTCCTTCTTTACCAAATTAATAGCCTTAACTTTGAAGGAACACCCAAGTTTTTTATCTCCCTGACTGAGAGCCATTATTGTTAGCATCTCTACAAAATATTTTCTTCTTTATTGTCAAAACAAGAAGATTGTTTTTCAGGTTGAATCTTAGTTAATTCTTCCATCACTTCAAGAAAAATAACCTACCAAGTCACCTCACTACAACCCAAATTGAAAGGAGAGAAGGAAAAGAATGTCATAAATGTCTAAATCACGTTTTTGGCAAAAAAAAAACTTTGTTTTAAAATTCCATTTTACTATGGTAGTTATTTGTTGTCATAAAAATGTAAAAACATTAAATAAACTAATCTATTTTAAAAAAATAAATTTGTTTGATTTCAGTTTGTTGATTAAATGCTGTTTACATATGGTACACATGGACGAAACTCTTAGAATTTGGAAATTGAGGGGGAGTTTGCTTTGAAAATGTTGTGACTTATAGCATTTAACGACCATGTGGCTATTAAATTTTAGTTTATATTATGTGGATGCTTGCTATTGAGTATGGTTTTCGAGACTTGTATTTCTTTCAACTACTATTGTTGGTGCTCATACTTCCAATGCGATCTCATTTTTTGAGACTTATATTTCTCTCAACTACTATATGCATTTTTTTCCTTTTTTGTTGTGCTCAAAGATGTATACCCTACTGTAGTAGGTTGTAGCATGTTAAAGGATCATTGCAAAAATTTGGTATCTCTGAGCCCTGCAGAAGTTTTGATTGATTTGTTAACAATGTTATCTAAATGATATTGATATTTAATATTGTTAACTGTTGATGCCTCATTTAAGTATATTTTAAGTTTGAAGATTTTTTACTCTCAAAGAGGATTTGAGATTGATAAGTACTACTTATGGTTATTGTACTTTTCACAAACACATCCTTCTATGTAAACTATTTTAGTTCCCCTCCATTCCCACATGTTCTCAATCTCATTCAATAAAGAGTACTATTATATCCATCTATTATGTAACCGGGTTTGTTTATAGGCTAACTAATTGATTCAAGTTTTCTACAATTACACAATATGGACAAATCATGGGTGATGGAAAACAAGAAGGTATAGAGAATATGATTTAGGAGTACTTGAAAGGTTTATTGAATTTGGTTTGTGTCATGCTAAAGGTTATAATTCTATAAGATATCCATGTTTGAAATGTGGGAATCATTTACTTAAGGATGTCTTAATAGTTCAGTATCATTTGTATGCCAATGAAATTGATCAAAGTTACAAGGTATGGTTCTAGCATGGTGAATATTTGAACTCAGAGAATGTTACCAGTAGAATGAGAAATACACTTGATAAAAACAATGAACACAATGATTTATTGAATATAGTGAATATGGTTCAATCTATTCATGACCGATCTTCTAATACATCCAATATCTTTGATACTATGTTTGATGACGCAAAGAATCCCTTATACTCAAGATGTAAAAAATTCATGAAGTTGTCAGCCTTGGTGAGATTGACAACTTAAAAGTTAGGTTTGGATGTAGTAACACTTGCTTCTCTAAATTCTTATCCATAATAAGTCATTTCCTACCTGAAAACAATGAAATACCAAGTTCCTTATACGAAGCAAAAAAAACACTAGGTGCCTTAGGACTGAGTTACCAAAAAATTGATGCATATCCTAATGATTGTTGTTTGTAAAAAAAAAGAGTGTGCAAACAAGACAAAGTGTCGTAAGTGTGGTTTATCAAGGTGGAAGATCATTAAAACCTCAATTGAAAAAATTAAGTGGTTGCCAAGCAGATGTGGTATTTTTCAATAGTTCCAAGGTTTATAAGAATGTTTAAGAGCTTTGAAAATGCTACGAACTTGCATTGCCATGCGATCAATAGAAAATTTGATGGTATTATGAGACACCCAGCTGACTCTCCATCTTTGGAGGTTGATAGATCACCTAAGGCCAACGTTTGAGACAGAATCAAGAAATCTCCATTTGGGTTTGTCCACTGATGGAATTAACCAATTTGGAGAATTATCGACGAACTACAGTTGTCGGCCAAATATTACTATAATATACAACCTTCCACCATGGTTGTGTATGAGAAGGAAGTATTTGATGTTGAAAAATATTAATATCAATTCTAAAGCAATCAGGATACGATATCAATACCTACTTAGCACCCTTAATTGATGACCTAAAAATTTTGTGGAAAGATGTGGTTTGATGTTTTGATGCATACAAAGAAGAATATTTTTCTTTGTGGGTTGTGTCTTATTGTGGACTATCCATGATTTTCTTGCATACGGTAATCTATGTGGTTGTAGTATAAAAGGATATAAGACTTGCCCAATATGTGGAGAGAAGACTAATTCAATAAGACTAGAATATGAAAAAAAATTCATACATGGGACACAAGAAATATTTTCCTAAAGGTCATTAATAAAGAATACAATTTTTTTTATGGTAAGCAAGTGCATGGAAATTCTCTACAACTCTTGTCGGGGGAGGTCATCTACATGAAACTCCAAGACATGATATTTTCATGCGGAAAGAAGTGTGACGAGATTGAATAACAAAGGTGGCAGTGACTATTGGAAAAAAAAGATCTGATTTTTTTGAACTACCATATTGGAAAAACTTGCATGTATGACATTGTCTAGATGTAATGCATATTGAAAAGAATGTGTGCTTGAATATAGTAGAAGCATTGCCTGATATACCAGAAAAAAGTAAAGATGGGATGAATAATAGTCTTGACCTAGTTGAAATGAATATTAGACCAGAATTGACACCAATAACTCGCAGCATGTCGTACATTCTCAAGAGAATAGAAGTATCGGTTTTGTAAGACTTTGTCTGAAATAAAAGTACTAGAAGGGTATTAATCAAATATTAGAAGTCCTTTCTTTGGATGTCCTAAAACTTATTGGCCTTAAATCGCATGACTGCCACGTTTAAATACAACAATTACTTTCAATTGGACTACGCTCAGTTCTACCAAAGAATGTAAGATACACTATCAATAGATTGTGGTTTTTCTTCCATGCGATTTGTGCCAAAAGTTTATCGGTATTAGAGCTTGATACATTGAAAAAAGATATAGTTATCACTTTGTGTAATCTTGAGAAGTATTTCTCACCCTCATTTTTCACAATTATGGTTCATCTCGTTGTTCAGCTTGTGAGAGAAGTAAAGCTTTGTGGACCTGTAATTTGTGGTGGATGTACCCATTTGAAAAATATATGATAGTGTTGAAAAGTTATGTTCTTAATAGAACTAAACCTAAAGGATGCATTGTAAAATCACACATATGTAAGGAGGCTATTGAATTCTGTTTGGAGATTCTTTTTGAATTAGATCCAATTGGACTTAGGTCACTCAATTCAAGGAAAGACAAAAAAAAAAAAAGCGATAGACCACTGTCAGCGAGATTATATGTCGACCTTAATGTACAACAATTAAAGCAAGCACATCTTCACATATTACGGAAGATCGAAAAAGTACATCTATATATAAAGTAAGCATTCTTCTGATATCAAGCTATCCTTCACAACACATTATTTTAGTTTATGACATCTTTGGTAGACGACATATGAACTATCTGAAAAATGAAAATCGAAGAACAAAAAATGAGCAATGGCTACAGGTTGATAATTGATCATTTGGTTCATGGATACGAGATTAGGTTAATGAACTTGAAGGAATAAAAGCCCTATGATAGCAGAAGATTTTACAGGACCATTCCTCAAATTAATTTGAGACTCTTAAAATACTAGTACATTGGCAAAATTTTAGATTCAAAATTCTAAATATAAATCTAAGCATGCTTTTAATTTATAGGATATGAAAACTTACTTTCGATGACGTCTGTAAATCTACAAATCATCGAATTGGTGACACCATCCGTCGAAGACCTTCCTATCCTCTGGGATGAGATTGGTTTATGGGAACCAATTGGGATGGAAAATGTTTAGAGATGGTTGATAGAAATTCTTTTTTTTTTTTTTTTGCAGAGAGAAAAGCCTTGACATTTTTCTAGATTAGTTTTTGTTTTGGGAAAACTGTTTTCTTCTAGATATTTATAACTCTCTTTCCTTCTTAGAATAGGAAAAGGAGTACGAGAGAATTATAAGATTCTTTTTATCAAATCTACTAATTAATTACCAATTAATGAATTAGTTAATAATTAATTAAATTATATTTAATTAATATTTCATTCAAATCTTATTTGAATGAATATATTTCCAATATCTTATATATTTATATTAATTAAA
>JBBPDI010068801.1:0-17660 GCA_037974545.1 Cucumis variabilis
CGACGTGAACTTTCTAGAATCCTTATCAGTTTGGAAATCAGAGTCAATGTATCCTATAAGGATCAAATCCTTAGCTCTATACACAAGCATGTAGTCTCTCGTTCTCCTAAGATACTGGAGAATAATTTATATTGTTGTCCAATTTTCTAACTCGGGGTTGGACTAATATCTACTGACTATTCCCAATGAGAAGGATATTGTCTACATAAAGTACTAAGAAAGCTACTTTACCTTTGTTGATTTTCTTGCATACACAAGGTTCATTAATGATTTGGTCAAAACCGTAATATTTGGTTGCAGTATCAAATCTAATGTTCTAAGATCTAAATGCTTGTTGACCCATAAATGGATCGATTCAACTTGAAAACTTTTTGCTGTTATGAATCCTTTGGGTTGAGACATAAAGATACTCTCTTCAAGATTGTCATCTAGAAAAACAGTTCTGATATCCATTTGCCATATTTCATAATCATAAAAAGTGGCCATGGACAAAAGAATCCTTATAGACTTTAACATAGTAACATGGGAAAAAGTTTCATCATAGTCAACCTCTTCCCTTTGTGTATACCTTTTTGCTACAAGTTTAGCTTTGAAGGTTTGTACCTTCCCAACTGAATCTCTCTTTCTCTTATAGATCCATTTGCAACATGAAGGTTTCACCCCTTTAGGTAGATCTATAAGCTCCCATACTGAATTGAAGTACAGAGGCTCTATTTTAAGGTTCATGGCTTTGACCCATTGGTTCTTGTCTACATCATTCATTGCCTATTTATAGGACAATGGATCCTCAATGCCATCATCTGGTATGACAATCTAAGTTTCAGTTAAACCCAAGTAACGGTTAGGTTGTGATACAACCATCCTACTACGTTGACACATTCTTGTTGATTGAAAAAGATGAGACTGACCTGATGTGCTGGTTTCAACAACTTTTGATGAGGGACCAACTTCATCATCAACCCTTGTTGATTCATCAGTAACTTCACTTAACACTAATTTTTTTTCGTGGTTTATGATCTATCATGTGGTATTCTTTCAAGAAAGTAACATTTATCAATACAAACACTTTATTTTCTTATAGATAGAAGAATAGATCACCTCTTGTTTCTTTAGGGTAACCAATAAATTGGCATAACCTTGAATAGGGTTCCAACTTCTTGGAATTTGCCACTAACACGTGTGTGGAACAACCCCAAATTCTAAAGTGACTTAATAGAGTTAAGGTGTTCACGTTCTCTCCATAACTCAAAATGTGTTTCAGAAACACTTTTCGAGGGAACATTGTTCAAGATATGAACTACAGTCTTTACTGTATACCTTCAAAATGACCTACGGAATTGAGCATCACTCATCATTGAACGAACCATGTCTAACAAGGTTCTATTTCTCCTTTCTGATACACCATTTTGTTGGGGGTGCTTACAGTTGAGATTGGATTTCATGTTCTATCATAGTCCTGGAATCTCAAATCCATGTACTCTTCACTCGATCAGATCAAAGTATTTTAATCTTTTTACTTAATAGATTTCCAACTTCAACTTTATACTCCTTGAACTTTTCAAGAGCTTCAGACTTATGCCCCATTAAGTATAAATATCCATACCTTGAATAATCATCTATAAAAGAGATGAAATATTTAAAACTGCTTTTACGTTCGTTGGACCACATAGGTCTAAAATGTATAAGTTTTAGGAGATCTTTGGCTCTATAACCTTTTCCAATAAAAGGTCTATTAGTCATCTTTCCTTCAAGACAAGATTCATATGGAGGTAATGAATCATCTTCAAACTCATTTAAAAATCCATTCTTTACCAATCTTCAGATCCTATCGAGATTAATGTAACCTAATCTTGAATGCCAAAGATAGGTATTGTTATTAGGAGAAATTATTTGTCTTTTATTTTGATTATTAACCGTTTTAAACATCTCATGATTTAAAATTGCTTTCGCTTTGTTAGGTCTTAATACATACAAGTTGTCTTCAAGCTTAGCCGAACAAATATGTACACCATTCTTAGAAATGAACGCTTCATTTAAAGAAAAGGCTGCATTATATGATTGTTCAATAAGACAAGAAGTAGATATAAGATTTCTTTTAATCTTAGGAACTATGTACAAGCTTTCTAAAAACATGAATCTACTTTTAAAAGACAACTTAACATCTCCCATTGCATGAGCTGAAATCACATCTTCCGTTCCAACCTTGAGTGTCATCTCATCCTCCTCAAGCTGCTCAAAGGAACTAGTTTCTTAAAAAGAAAAGCAAACGTGGCTACTGGCTTCTGAATCAAGTATCCAGGCATTTTGGTCATTTTTCACTAAACATGTTTCTAAGACAAGTAAAGCATATTTACCTTCTTTTTCATTCTTCTTCTTAGGAAGGTATTTGTGATAATTTCTCTTACAATGTTTATTCACATTGTATAGAAAAGATTTCTCCTATCGGCTACCTTAGCCTTTCCTTTGCTCTTAGCAGCAGTAGTAGGTCACTTCCCCTTCCCTTATTTTTGGATTTCTCAGATTTTCTTAAACCCAAAGGATAAAGGTACAAACTTGGTTTCAGAGGATAAACCCATCTGAAACTTTTTAGAATGAGCAAAGTTTGTCTCTCCTTCTTTTTGTCCATTAAACATCTCTTGGAGGGAGTCCATGATCTGACATGCAGTAACCATGGTGTTGTGTTTCTTGCTTAGTATGTCAAACATATTGGACAAGAGATAGATGCAGGCCTTGTCATTGGCCTTTGTCCAACGATTATATGCATTCCTGACATTTTGAGATGCATTTTGTGTAGGAAAAGGAAAACATTCATCAATTTAGACGAAGCGTAGATCATTAATAACCAGAATCATATTTAGGTTTGACTTTCACGTCGCATAATTTTCATCGGTTAATTTTTCATTTTTAAGCAGTTAAATAATTGAAGACATGCTTAAATAACATATAATTGATCGTATTAGTTACTTTGTCTTAATCCATTAAATAAAATAATATACCCAATTCAAAAAAAAAACAAAACAATCAAAGAACCTTAATAAAAAAATAATTTAGTTTTTGCAACAATACTTCAGAAGTTTAGAGCAACAGCCACTGAAGGGTAATCAACTACTCATCTCCTGAATTGAGAAAATCTCAGCTAATAACTAATACCAGAATAACTCATATTCTTATAGTTCTTATCTACCGTTGTTCTATGAAGAATTCATTAACTAACTTAATTCATCCCATAAGTATGATCCTACCATTTTTAAATCTCAGAGGTATGCTTCAACAGGCTACCGAAAGAAAAGACAATTCTTGAAGATTAACCTAAGAAACCTTATTCGTTTCTAGAGTTTTCGTTGCTTCAACTTCTATAATAATGCCCTCCGAAGGGATGCTCGCTCTAAGACGACAGCAGATGAATCATAAAAATCTATCGATGTAACAAATGGAGGAGACACACGTCCTTCTCCCACTTTCTATGAAAATTTACAACTATTCACCTTGTTATTGACCTATACAATCACTTTCCAAAGGGAGGTTGCGCCCAAGGCAACACAGAGCCAAGTATGGATCTAACGTGTGAACTCTTAGAAACGTGAGAGCTAAAAATTTGATATATCATATATACCATTTTTAAACCATTTAATTTATCTAGTGACATCTTATGCTAATAGGAACAAGGTTAATTCAGCATCGGTTCTAGGTCAGTTCCCAGGTAGGAGGTGTTCCATAAACCGTCAACTTAAGTACCTTCAACCTTAGACAGAACTTTACCGGTGGAGTTCCTTTATAACCTTAAATCCTATTTACTCTAAAGTTTCTAGTTGTATTAAACCATTTAATTTACCTAGGGGCATTTTATGCTAATAGGAATAAGGTTAATTGAACACCGATTTTGGGTCAGTTTCCAAGTAGAAGGTGTTCCGAACATCTTATGCTTCAGAGGGAGTTTTATCAATCAAGGCTCCACTCGAAGCGGCATCTATGGAGTCCCTAACTGATGACAACAACCTCAAATAGAAATATTGCACAATGTCTCTCCCGGTTAATTGGTTATAAGGCAACCTAGCACAAAGTTCATTCATTATTAAATAGCCTAGCACCATAGATTTCTTTTAAGACCATTTGAGCTCTAGTGATTGGAAATAATTTTTCTAAGAACCTTTTCTTAAGTTGTTCCCAAGTGGTGATGGTTTGAGGCTCTAGGTTTATAAGCCATCTTTTGGCACTATCGGCCAGGGAAAAGGGAAATACTCTAAGGTTCAATTATTCCTTAGTTATCCCATTGAGGTCTAAGGAGATTACATGTCCAAGAAAAATCCCTAAGGTGTTTATGTGGGTCTTTTCCATTGGAACCTCGAAAGATAGGTAAGTTTGAGATCAAATTTGACCTAAGATGAAAATTGGTTGTGGTAGGTGGAATCACTATCCCTATTGGCCTTTGATGGATATTGGGCTCATATAATTCCCTAAGTGTTTTTTTTGGGTTCCTCTTCTCCCATTAGATTATTTAAATTATTCTCTAAGGAAGGCTCTAAGGGTTCTTCAAGGGATGGTTCAAATGTGAAAATATGAGGTTCTAAGGATGAACTTACTAACTTTTTCTTTTCTTTTCTTAGTCTTCTTTCATGCAAGGTTATGTCTTCTTCATATTCTAATCTAGATGCATTAGATAATGTAGTCATGCATTAGAGAAAGCAAAGAAAAAGAAAATATCATGCAATTCTTCTTTTTATATATAACAAAGAATGATTACAAATCTAATATGTTTTTCAAAAATTACTAACAAAAAAAATTGCTACCAAAGATTCAAAAAATACTATGTCATGCCACTTCCTAGCAACGACGCCATTTTTGACAAGATCAAAATTGATATGGAAAAAGTAAAGAATTATGCAAAATATATAGGCAAGGTTGTTATCAATGCATTTGTGTTGGGAAATTAAATTGGTTGCAAAAGGTACTTACCTTAACCGCCTTGACAAAAGAGTATTTGTAGTTTACCCTTGACTTTTACCATAAATAGGTGCAAGCACGGGTGTCGAACCCAAGAGAGTGTAGGATAGATGTTTTCTTGAATGTAATGCTTGAAAAGAATGAGATTAATAACAAAAATAAAAGAAAAGCATTAAAAACAATTTTGGGGAAATGAGAAGGGAGAAGGAGAAGGGGAATTTAGTTTGTAATACAATTCACAAAAAAAGATATTAAAGATTGAATTCCAAGAAGAGAAGCGAGGAATCACAAAAAAAGATATTAAAGATTGAATTCCAAGAAGAGAAGTGAGGAATGGGCTTAGGCATTGATCTAATCTTATCATTGAGTCAAAGAAAGTAAAGGAAGTTGAATCATGCTTAATTAAGAAGGGATTTTTTATTCAAGATTACTCACCGGATCAAATTTCTTGATCTTGGAGAAATTTTGAATCAAAATTCAAGAAAAGAGATGAATTTCATGGCGGATTAGATTAATTCTTGCAATCTTAAATAAACCCTAAATTGTTCTTTAAAGAAGATTACAAGATCGCTCATAATATTGCAACTAAGGAATTAAATTGGAATTAATTTGTGCACTAAAAAAGAATACATTTAATTTTCAAGAATTAACTTAAGAACAATTGAAATTCATAAGGCATCAAACAAATTCAAGAATGGGAGAGATACAATCAAGAATCAAGAGAATTTTTGTGTACAAACAAGTAGCTCAATTAATCTTGCACTAATTGATAAAGGTAAATTGATTACAAAGATTGAATAAAATCAAAGATCAAGAATCGAAATTACAAGAATTAATAAAATTGAAAGATCTAATTCTTGATACAAATGATTGATGATTTCAACAAAAATTACATCAAGATTAAAGATTAATCAAACCCTAATCACAATCAAAAATCAAAGTAATGAAATTCTAAAAGATTAGAATCACTTAAGTTCAAATTACCTCAAGAAATTAGCCTTGCATCTTGAATAATTCTAAAAAATTTGTTGAAGATTTAAAAATTACAGAATGAGGGTAAAGAATTTGGAATTTGGGAGAAAGTGGGAGTGATTTTGGAGGGAATAGTGAAATTAAATAAGTAATTAATGATTATTTGGGGTATTTATAGGAAAAAATTGGAGAATTATTGCAAATGAGCCTAAAATTGCACTCTCAAGGCCCATTCCCACTTAAAAATCACCGAAAAGGGAGAAATTTCATAAATTTAGCAAATAATTACAAAAATGCCATAGAAAAGTTGAAGAAAAAATGAAATTACTTCGGCCGGAGAGAGATTGAAATGGAAAGACACAAATTGAAGATTCAAATAAAATGGTTTAATTTATGGGTGGGGGGCGACTCCAATCCGCGATCTAAGGGACGCGCGACGGATAACGCAAAACGACATCGTTTTGGCTTAGGAAATCCAAATTTATTTTTGTGTTGACTGAGATTCGAACTCGTGACCTTAAGGTTGGGCGTGCGTGATTGAAGGGCTGACACGTATCAATCTTCTTCAATTATTTACCAATGTTCCCCTTATGTTTAATATGCCTTTTATTCTTTGTTTGAACTCCGAACTAGGTGATTTTTGTGTTTTTGGGTTCACATTGAAGTCTACTTTCATATTCTGCATAAAAATATAAAAATAGCGAACATATGCATGATAAGGATTGAGAATAGGCTATCTTTAAATGGGTCAATATTTGCCCCAACAACCATGTTTCTATATACTATTCTAATCAGACATTTTATATCAAACTAATTAAGTTGAAAAAATTAGGAAAGGTGCTTGATAGTACTTGTTTGTCGCTTTAAGAACAATATTCAAAAAATTGCCTTGAATTATGGCTTATGGACTTACCAAAATTATGTGGCATTGTTTTAGTTTGTATATTTGGTTTATGGTGTAACCTTGTTAGGGTCAATATTTAACTTCTCATGATGTGTCATTGATTACAAATCATTGCATGCAAAATGCTCTCCATTATTCTCTTCATCATACGAGTGGACATGATCATTACATGCAAAATGCTCCCAATGTCCCCACCACCTATTTCTAAGTTCTCAATGTGCAAGGTTTCCTATTGCTTGTCAAAGTGTCAGAGAAGCAATAGGTTTACCTAGGTGATCCAGAGTCAAACACATGAATCTAATATCAAAGTTTAGTTCTGGGGTCTACTAATCAATTAGGCGTTAAGATAAATAAAGTAAAATCATGTGAAACAAATCATAACTACTTAAGTCTACTAGAGATGTTGTAAAGGTGACTTAATGAAGGAGGTTGATAAAAGGAAGGGGGTGTAGATGAGGCATGCACTAACTTGTATTTAGAAAAGAGTGAAGGAAGGTCTAATGCTATCAGGTGAATAAGCTATATGACCACCTCAACGCCATATAACTTATTAAACTAACTTATGATTAAAACATGCTCTTCTCAGAGTCATTGAACGCCACACTTGGTCTCTTTTCGAGATCCAAATGACTAAGCTTAGCTAAACAAGATATATCTAGAAGTGTTTACTGATACTACTTATAGAGCTTCGCGTTTAAGGACAGCAACCTCTTAGTGCCTATTATACACACTTGTTCACCTTTCGGGATATAAATGATGGAAGTCATCTTACTAAAGAGAGAAACTTTTCCTTCCCTGTGTTTAGCCACGTCCTTGCTACTTATCCTTTTAGGTAGTTGGCGACATAGACTAATCAAGTGATGAAAATAGATCGACTAAAGTGATAAGAATTATATGTAAAAATTTCTATCAAACATGTCTCATAAACTTAAACTATAAAAAACACAAAGACTAATGAACAGTACATAGATGGATGGATTGAAAAGGGTATACGTATACATTGTATTAATGAATGTAGGCCTTCAGCCACTGTACAATGTGAACAACATACAATGCAATGAAATGTAAATGTGCCAAAATGTGTAGATTATGTTGTCAATATATAATTATTTAGAAATGCACTTTACATGAACTTTGTACCTGTTGTTACCCCATTTTAGTGTCTAAACGCAAGATTATTAACAAAAGAACAATCTAGCAAATTGCAAAGGAACTCGTAAAAAGTAAGGCAAGAAGACCAAATCATTACACAAGAAGAGGTTTTCTTGAAGACAAAAGTGGTGGTTGGAGTGATGTCAGCGTTGAAAGCTATATATCGTGTGAGTGCATATTTTTGGTGGAAAATCTATATACCATGTCAGTGCCAAAAGCTGTCCTTTTCGTCAACTCACTCCACTCTATCTGCTACTTTTGACTTCTAGTAAACCTCTTTTTGAATGGTGATTTGATCTTTTCACTTCGTCTTTACGCGAGTTCCTCTGTGATTTGCTAGCTTATTCGTTTGTTAATAGTCCTTGTCTAGACACTAAAAATGGGGTAAAGCAGGCATCAAGCTTATGTAAAGTGTATTTCTAAATAATTATGTGTTTACAACATAATTTACGCGTTTTGACACACTTATCATGTGTTTTGGTTCTATTATCCTACCTAAAAGGCCATAATAATCTATATTTCTAGGGAGCATGTCTAAATTGAATACTCAAACATGATATGGGGCGCATGTCTATATTAAGCACCAAATCATAATGACACTCCATAACGTTCTAATCACTAGCATCAAAATCATCACAAGAATGAATCTATGACTGTAGGATAGTTATATCAATTCATAATATCAAACTAATTAAGGCACGATTACTAAGGGAGTGTGTCAAAACTATTAAACTATATAATAGTTTAACCCTATATACTATTCTAATTTGGCACTTTACATCAAGTTAATTAAGTTGAAAAAAAATTGGGGGAGGGGGGGCATGTCTAAATTCAAAACTCAAACAATGAGGAAGGGAGGGGGACATGTCTACATCAAGCACCAAAATCATAATGACACTCCATAACATTCTAATAACAAGCACTAAAATCATCATAAGAATGAATCTATGACTACCATAACTCCAGGATTGTCATATCAATTCACGACATACCATGTTTGTATATACTACTCTAATCTAACACTTTATATCAAACTAATTAAGTTGAAAAAACTATTTGTTAACTGTCATTTGATTATTTTGAATTTCGTTCCATGTTAGAGGTAGCTTCTTGACATATTAACCTTCTTAAAATTGCTTCAATTGTAGCTTGTTGCTATTCAACTATACTTTGCAAGTGTGCAATATGTGAATTTGTTTCTTTTGTGCTTTGTTGATTGCTTCATTTCTAGCATTTTTGGGTCTTCGTTCCCAACCTTGTCCTTTCACATGTCCCGACCGCTTACCTAATACCCGTTCACATATTTTCCTTTTCTAAAAGAGGTTCATTCCCTTCTTGTGATGAAGTGGCTTTTAATTCCATCATTTTATTCTACACCATAATTACATAATTGTATCAATGTACTCTAGTGAAGAAAAATTTCAACAATGAGTGTTATTACTTACATATTTAGCTTTAGCTTCATTCACCCACTCCTTCTTCTCATTGGAATGCGTGAGTTCAAATAATTCAATCTCACTTATTTCCTTACTCTCTCTTTCTACACATTACAAAATTATAAGTATTAAAAGTATTTATAATTACAATACAAAAGTGTCATAGCATTTTCTGCTTATGGCGTAAAAATGTTGCAATTCTGCCTCAATGAGTGAATGGAAGTTTAGATCGTGCCTTAGTATTTGCTTCAGATCTACTCCTTAAGTCTTCTCATTATCATTGATCACATAGACGAATCCAATCTAAATCTTGTGCCACTCGTTTGTCATGGTGTTTTTGTGCTTTAGCTGAAGAGTCATATTTTTTGTAGCTTTTATGTAGTGAACAACAAAAATCTCTATCCAATACACTCATCTCGTGATTAAGATAATCTTGTACCAAAGGTTCATCTACATCTAGAATGAAGTAATTCTTGTATTAAGAAATAAAACAAGTTAGTTTATACTTGAATAAACATAGTATTTCCTTAAAAACTAAACTTAAAAAGCTTATCGAGAGTCTATCTACTATCTCCCTTTTCACCTCTTTGGTATTATCACTCATCCTCTTTTCTAATTTGAGAGTTTAACTTGGAGGAGTCCTTACAAATCGATTTTCTATCTTCAAGCTCAATTCTAATTGGAATGGGACCATTTGCTTGGACATATTTCCCTAGTGCACCCCTCTAATTGCTCCTCATCCTTTTTTCTTTTATACTAGAACCTACATAAGAAATGTTAATATTAATACATCAAATATTATGAAAACTAGAAGATTTAACCAAGAAATCCATACTTTGAATGTCTAAATCTATGGACACCACTTCTTGCTTACCAATACTATTTTTATTAGAATTATTTGCTTGGTTCACATTTGAAGATGACCTACTATGATTTACCAATCCAAGATTTTGTGATAACATCCTACAAAATGCTTTGATGCATAAATATAACTATAGTTAACATAAATATAGCTATAAACATAAAAGTAAATAAACAATCGAAAGGTCCAATTCAAATATATGCATAAATAAAACCATAGTTAGTTATGTATAACCTTGGTAGTATGCTTATAACTCACTAGATATCATAATCTTTGTCACTCATTGATTCATTGCTAGAATTATCAGATTCAAAATCTTCTTCATCAACCAATGCTTCATCGATTGATGCTTCTTCATTACTTTGTGTAGTAAAGTCTTCTTAGTCTCCAATTATTGAAGGTTTAACATCTTCTCTATTAAAAGTTTGTAAATCTAGGTTATGTTCAACTCGAGGATAACATGTGGATATGGTTTCATCCGATGTTACTTCTATTTCATTACTTTCTACTTCTAGAATATCCCACACATGTCTTGGTTGAATTTGTTGAACTATTTTTCAATCTTGACCAAGTTTGTAATTATCTAAGTAAAAGACTTCTGCTTCTTGGCTTACAAGGATGAAAGGCTCATCTTTGTACCATCGGTTACGAGTATTTATTGATGTAAAGTCATCAACTATATTAATTCTATTCTTCCTCAAACTAGTATCATACCATTCATACCTAAAAAGCACAACTGTCTTCATGTAAATGTATTGTAGCCTTACAATTTCATGTAATTCACCATACAAAAAGATTTTTCCTATTTCATCATCACCTAGTACCATAACTCCACTATTCTGAGTGATCTGGCGACTATCACGATCTTTAATATGAAATCAAACTCCATTTGCTATACATCCGCTATAAGAGTGAGCACTATCATTCGAACCACAGGCAAGGGCACACAAATCATCAGATATGAATTTATCACAATGCAACCTTTGGACCTAATCACAAATGCAACACATAAATGTAATAAAAAATGGTATAACACAAAGGTACCACAAAAAATGGCATACCTTTGCTTTAAGCAAAGTAGGAAATTCTAATTGTTGCCTCTTATGCAAATCACCATGTCCATTACTTGACTCAAGGATTTTCATATGCTCTCTATGTTTTGAAAGTTTGTGTAACTTTTTAGTCATATTTAAAATATTAAAAATGAATATAAGAAAAACGATACATACTGGAGATAAGGTTCCACTTCATCACAATTGTTTAGAATATACCAATGTGATTTCTCGAACTCATCGGAGTTAGTTGTCGAAATAGGGTATCATCTAACCACCTTATGTGTTGATAGAAAATTGATAGACCACAATTTTTGATCTTCTCATCATAAAATGTTATCATTATTTTGATCCCCTCTATTAAACCTTATTACAATGTCACGTATAAATACATGGAACAAAAGTTCAAAGATTCATTTATGACGTAAGCTTTTATAATTAAACCCTCTGGTCGAGCTTTGTTTTTAACATATTGCTTCAAATACCACAAACTTCTGAGACAATATAAACCAAATTATATATGTTGGAACCTACACCATAAAAGTCCAACAAAAAATTCATATACCTTTCGATTGGATACATCCAACTATGTCCAATAGGTCCAACAATTCTTGCTTTCCATGGTGAATTATTCTTGATGAATTTTAAAAGAAATTGCTTTAGAAGATATATATATATATATATATATATTGTTATTGTTATTATTATTATTATTTGTTTGTGTCTAATAGCTAGTTTAGTTTAAATCTCCACCATTCAATTTCTTTTACCAACATCTAATGTCCCAAAATAAATTTGGATTTCATCATCATCATTTCTTTTGTGAAGTACTTCATCTTCTCTAAATTAACACATACATTTAAAATAACTTTCATTTTTTTCAATCCTCGATAACTTAAAATGCTTCCATTGTTATTCTCTCAAAGCTCTCAAGTTTTATTCTTTTCATCTAATTCTAAAGAGAGTTATATTGTATTGCGAGGATAAATTTGTTGAGTTCTTTATATTTGCAAATCTACTCTTTAAGAGAATTTTTCTCATCTTGTTTTTCATTTCCAAATCCAATGGTAAAAGGGTTGCTCTTAATCCTTAAAAAGATTCATTTTTTATGATTTTATTGTGATCTGTTAAAATGTTTGAGTTTGCTCTTTAACTCGTAAAAAGAGTGGTGTAGCTTTGTCTTTAATCCGTGAAAAGAGTCATTTCAAAGTTTTATTAGCATACCCAAGAGGAGCTTGGGAAGTGATTGTAGACCTGTTGTGCCAAACCATTATAATATTATCAGTGTCAATTTCTCTATCCCTCAATTAATTAGTTTTGCAATTAGTTTGTTGATATAGTTCACTGCATAAAATTAATTGTCACAACTTGTGCCTGAATTCGTTAATGTCACATTATAAGTAATTTTGATAAGAATGCATTTGTAAGAAATTTTTTTCTCAATTACTTATTAGCAAAAAAAATTTATTAATTTGCGTAATTGGGCCCTCTTGGTAAAAACAATTTATTAACTTGTAAAAACCTATTCACCCCCATCTAGGGTTGCCAAACCAATCCTACATCTTGTCCATTGGTACTTGTTATGATTATAAAATTTGACAAATGGATGTCAAGAAAATCTTTTTAAATGGAAATCTTGAAGAGAGTATCGATATGTCTCACAAAAGGGGTTTATTGCACAGGGTCAAGAATGAAAGGCTTCTAAGCTTAAACGATCCATTTGTGGGTGAAAATAAGTTTCTAAAACCTAAAATATAAGATTTGACACTGATAAAATCTTATGGCTTTTGAGCAAAATATTGATGAACCTTATGTCAACAAGAAGATTGTCAAATCAATTGTAGCATTCTTAGTGTTGTATGTTGATGACATCTTATTGATTGAGAATGGAGTATGATACCTGACTGGCGTAAAAAAAATGGCTAGCTACTCAATTCCAAATGAAGGATTTGGGGGAAGCATAATATGTTCTTGGGATCCAAATTGTTCAAAATCACAAGAATAGAATGCTAGTCATGTCTCAAAGCATCATATATTGACAAAATGTTGTCTAAATGTAAGATACAAAATTCCAAGACATATTTTCTACCTTTCAGGCATGAAATTAGTTCATTTGTAGAAGGAATGGTGTCTTAGGGCACCTTAAGAAGTTAAGATATGAGGCACATTCCCTATGCATCAACTGTTGGAATTCTGATGTATGTTATGTCGTGTACATGACCTGACATATATATCTATTGTGTTGTAGGGATAGTCAACAGATATTAGTTCAATCCTAGATATGATCATTGAAAAACCGTTAAGAATATATCCTCAAGTATCTTAGGAGAACAAGGAACTACATGCTAGTGTATGGAAATAAAGACTTGATCCTTACCAAATACACTAACTCTCGTTTTCAGTCTAATAAAGATTCAAAGCAACCTACATCATAATCAATGTTCATTCTAGAGGATCAATAGTTTGGAGGAGCATCAAACAAAGTTGTATTGTTGAGTCCACAGTGGAAGTTAAGTATGTTGTTTGCATGTGTAGTAAAATAAGTAGTATGACTTAAGAAATTTTTAACAGATCTGAAAGTTGTTGTAAATATGCATCTGCCTATCACCCTCTATTATGTGATAACAATGGAGCAGTTGCAAATTCTAAAAAACCTTGAAGCCATAAACGAGGAAATCATATTGAGCATAAATATCATCTCATCAAGAAGATAGTACACCGAGGAGAAGTGATCATCATATAGATAGCCTCGGCAGATAACCTTACTGATCCATATATTTATGAAAGTTCTCACCCGATTAAATTGTTTGAGGACCACCTAATGAGTTTAGGTCCACGAGTTTTTCTAACCCATGCCAAGTGGGAGAAACATTGGGTAGGTATTTGATGTATTTCTTAGTTTATTGTATTCGTATGTTTTTATCTTTAAAACTTAGCATAATGTATGATCCCACTAGAGTTTTAGTCCAAGTAGGAGTATGTTAGGTTTTATGTCCTAAAACTCGTGGTTTATAAATGATAAACATATTCAATTATCCAATAAAGTTGTTATTGAGGTATTTCTCAATATAGTTAATGTTCAATTAGTGATTTGCTCATTATAATCCTAAATCCAATAAAATAAGGTCTCATGGCTATAATGTGTACTTGAACTTTATGTAGAACATAAAAGTGGATTAAGTTCCAGTTAATAGACTAAACAATCTATAGTATATGAATAAGGTTAGGAGCCTTAATATAGGACACTATGGATATTGTCCAGGTATTTGATACAATCGATATGATCCTAATTCGTTCATATGGAGTTACGTGAGTGGGGGTGTTCTATACGAAGAGTTTGTATAAGATTGAACCATGAAATAGTCACTATTACTTTATAACATTGTTTATTGTTTAAATTGACTATTTCAAACTTGATGACCTAGGTATATCAATTTTAATCATGAGCTAACTATGAACTTCTATTTATTCAAAATTATTTTGAGATCTTCATAAATAAAGACAGCCCAATAGTGCTAACTCAATAGGCCTCCCATTTAAGTGGTAAGACGAGTAGATAGCTAATGACATAGGGTGCAATGGAATTCACTTCTACCTGCTTCTAAGGTTAGTAGAGATGTTTTCTTAAATATCAATTTTGGATCGAACAAAAGACCCCACCCTCTCATTGGCTTGAGAGAGATATGGTTTATTGGTTGATACATAAATTAATTGTTCATTAGAGGATCAGTGTGACTTAAGGAACAAAAAGTAACTTTTTGGGTAAAACAATAATTTTGATCCAACGGTAACTATGAACATCTGTAAACAGTAATCGTGGTTATATTAGGTGGACTAAACATATCTACAGAAGAGTGCAACTACGAGCTATAGTGGGTAGTCTCGATAATTAACGACTATTGGTTAACAAGGTTAAAGAGTTTAGTTGGTTAATCTTAGGTTGTTGGAGCTTATAATTTTTATGTCCATTAGGTATCCCTACTAACTTATATGGAATTAACCTTATAACAGTATAATGATTTGGTAATGAGAGAGAGTAAGATATTTGAACGAGATTTAAATTTTTTTGTAATAAAAATTTAAATTTAGTCAATTGGATTGATAGAGATTAGTGAGTTTTAATAGTACATATAAAAATAAAATATGATTGAATTGTTTGATTAATTAATTAATTTAATTGATTACTTGAAGTAATTTTGATTTAAATCAAGAGTCAAAATTGTGAATTAGCAAAATTTGGAATTATTCAAATTGTGCACTATTTGACTTTGTAAGTTAAAATTTTGACCAAAGTAAGAATGTTTGACCTTTGACCAAATTAATGAGAAAATCCACAAATAAAATGTGGATTTATTCCAAATTAAAGTGCCATTTGTGTGTAAGCTATTGGCTTCACATAGGTGTTTGATTCCATCTTTCACCACTAAATCCACTAATCATACTCAGTTTATGTGTCAACTGTCAATCCAATATGATTTTGCATTGACTTTGCTATAAATAGAAGGAAGTTAAATAGATTACTTCTTCTTTGATGATGTTGCTGGAATTTTGCATAATACTCATCTTTCCCATCTATGAGTTTTTATTACTGATAGATGTTGAGAGACCTATCAACTTTTATTAGTGATTACTGATAAGATTTGTATTAGATTTTATCACTGATGAATGTTGCTATTAACGTCTATCTTGATTGTAAAGAATGTATAAAATTTTACTATAACCGATAAATGATTCACTTTTAACGTAGGCTTTTTTCTAAAAAGGATTGTATGTGTTATATTTATTTGATGGAAGTGACATTTAATATGCTCCAAATTCATTTATTAGTAGTCAAACGTCAATACTACACTTCAAGCTACTTCAAGGAGAGTTTCATTTGGTTAATTAGGTAGACTTTCCAATACATTAGATCCGTTTGGTCTGTGATTTGCTTCCATTCTAAATGCAAGAAAACACACAAAAAAAAATGTCAGTATAATTATTTTTAAAATTAAATTTAAAAAACAACCCTTAAAATAACACATTTTCAAAAACAATAAATTTTTATTTTGATTGTTTTTAAATTTTTTTTTTTTTGAAAAAGTATCCATAGTAATACATTATTATATTTTCAAATTTATAATCAAGCACACATTTTGAAATTTAAAATTTAAAATTTAAAATTTTAAGATGGAACCAAACATGTTTTGAATATATTTAAAAAAATTATTTGTCTTCTACTGAATTCTTTATCTTTTAAAAACAATCTTAGAATCTCGAACCAAACAGAATCTTAACTTTTGGATTTAAAACTCTTCATAACGTAAATTATCAATTTTTTTGTCTTTTCCATGTCTAGATTACTTTTGTTAGTGATTCTCATGCCACTATAGTTTAAGAGGTTAAACTTTTTAAAATAATTTCGTATTATGTTTTGAAGGTAACATGCCACCATTTTTCTTGTTATACAATTTAAATTTGAAACAACTTGTAGAGTGCTTAATTAAGAAACAAAATTTATTTACTCTTGATAGTGATGATTTATGAAATTATCTTGATTTAAAGATTTTAGCATTTGCCATCCAAGAGTTTAATTTGATTTCTACCCTAGATTGGACTTATGTTTATTCTATTGCATTTCTTTCCTTATTCGTTTTGTCCATTACCATCTTTATAGAGAAGATCATCGGTCGATCAGAGTCGATTTTTCGATCAAACCACTAGCAAACCGACTATGGTCAATTTACCTTGACCGTCAATTAATAAACATTGTCAGTTGATTTAACTTAAACTTTTTCAAATCAACACCAGCTGAGCCCTCTCATTCTCCGGCCAACAGACTTTGATTGGGTTAACGAGCTTGGTTTTTCAATTTATCATCTCACCACTAGCTTCTATAGTTGAAAATTTGCATTATATAGTTCCTATTGTAAAAAATATTGTTAACAGCTTAAACTAGCTTACACTATATTATTGCCCATTTTTAATTGAATTATTCAAATTGCCTATCATTGCTAAACTAAATAAAAGAAAAAGAAAAAAAAATTTAACCCTTTAATAATAGAATTTAGATCGAATTCCCGTACGCTTATCCTTCACAAATACCATCCAAAACCTCTCGAGTTGAGCACTGTTCTTGTACAATTGATGAAGATATGAAACTCAAAAACCTATTAACCTTCGGCTAAGAAAAAAGGGGATAAATTAAGCACCCAAAATAAAATAAAATAAAATAAAGAAGGAAAACCCTTTTGTAAATGCCTAATGGAATTAGAAAATAGAAACTAATTTAAAACTTTTACAGACAAAAATTACAAGAGTGGAAAATTTCAAGATTCAAATTGTTTGCCTTCAAAAGTCTG
>JBBPDI010068818.1:0-17648 GCA_037974545.1 Cucumis variabilis
AGAAAGTTGAAAATTGGCCTTTCATATAAATTCTTGACGTTTTTTATTTGAAATCACATCTTTCTTGACGTTTTTTTTTTAAAAACGTCAAAAAATGAAAACTGCAACAGTCAAGAAAGCCTGTTTTTGTAGTAGTGGTAGGATTTATTTGATAATAACAATATTGTTCCCAAGCCATCTTATGCTCATAATTTTTAATATAATTAGAAGTATGTCATCCACGAGTCTCAACATCGACCACAACATTATCTATTGGAGGATACATTGGATCAAACCACATTCCATTCAAATGAGGATGCTCTAAATAATGTGGATAATACAGGGGCTTTGAATCTGGTCATCATCAGTTTTACGTGGAAATTGTGGTCTCTGTGTGTAAATCGATGTGTTACATCTGTCAATATAACCATAAGAACTATAATCACTTGAATGACTATAACTACTATAAGGATAACCATACTACTACTACTATGTAATATGTTGATTTTAGGGAACTACTATGTAATATGTTGATTCGAGGGGAAAACTTTATTTGGTAATTTGAGATGGAAAAATGATTTATTTAAAAAATAGAAAATTCGCATAATATTTGTAGAATATCCACATAATATCTGTGAAGTATCTACGATTATTGGCAATATATCTGTGATATATCTCTAAAATATCCTCAAAATCTCTCCAAAATTTTTCCATATATCCACATTAATTGGAATTTGGAACTCATCAGGATAATAAACATGAAACGATATATCAGCAATGTTTTGGATATATCAACGATATTTTTATCGATTTAAAAAAAAAAAACCACAATATCTTCTTCAGATAACTCTATTAGCTGAGATAATTGGGGTTGCCAAAGAAAGTTAGCAATGGTGCAATTTGAACAACAAAATTAACTCTAACTTGCTTAGGAGAACCGTGCAACTTGTAACATTTATCAGCGACGTGACCTCGAATTTCAAGTGAGAATAAATAGGTCAATTATCTTTCTTTCGAGATTTATCGGTCAAAGATTTCATATCAAAATCATTTGTTGCTGCAAGTCAAGCAACAGGTTCAGCTGAAGAAAAACAAATGAATTGTTGTGGATACTTAGGGTCCGTTGGATAACATTCTTGTTTTTTATATCCTTTTTATGTATCTCATTTTTTAAGAAACACATGTGTTTGATAACCATTTACGTTTCTCATTCACAAAATTTAAGGAGTATTTCTAAAAATTGGGCAAAAACAAAGGAACTTTTGGAAAATATAGTTTCTCCCATATCTATTTCAGTTTTATTTGATTCTATTTATATTAAATTTTAAATTTTCTATTTGTCTCATTGGTTGGAGACATGTCTATATTTACTTTTGGCCTAAAGGTTTTAGGCTTGATTTCTAACTTTTTATGATTTTTTTTTTAATTTCTTTATCTTTTATATTTTTTTTAACTTGTTTTTATTTTTTTTCTTCATATATTAATTTTTCATATTTATAAGTTAAATATTTTTTAATTTATATTTTAGAAAATTGTAGTGGATGGCCTTTTGAGAATATGTTATAGCAAATATAGCAATTTTTTTAAAAATTTTGCATCTTAAATACTCTTTTTTAAAATACTCTTCATCTTAAATTTGTTATTATTCTCAAACTACCCTTCAATAACTTGTTTCTTTTCTCTTTTTTAATGTCCTAATCATTCCTTATTTCTTCTCCCACCTTTTCAATCCCTAGTCATTTTTTCTCTTATGGGAAAAACAATTTGTTTTTTCAATAACATATATATTTCCTCTCCTCTATTTTTTTAAGGCCCTAATCATCATTTTTTATACGAAAAAAACAATTTGTTCTTCCTATCTTAATCTTGATTTTAGGATATCAATGACATATCGTTTCTAATATGAAATATAATGGTTTTTTATTGAAATAATTTAACTTCGTTTTTTATTTTTCTCTACTTTTTTCTCTATGTATTTTAAGTTAAATCTGATTTCAAATGATTTTTTTTTACATTAGTTTTGTTTTAATTTTACTTTGTATCAATTTTATATATCAGTGTTGTGATGTACTTATACTATATGTATTAGTTAGTTAATGTACTTACCACGTGATTTTCATTTTTTTCAAATTTTATGCAATTTATTAATTAAATAAGTATATGAATGATATAACTCAGTGTATCATTAACAAAGAATATCAACTATTAAAGTATATCAGCATATTAGTGAAGTGAATCATTATCAGGTATATTAATCAAGTTTACAAGTGTATATTAATAGTGTATCAAGTGTATAAGTAGGACTACAAGCATATCAAGTGTATCTAATGAATCGAGTGTATTGGTGAAGAATACTAAGTGTATTTATAGTACATCATGTATATCAAATATATCACGTGTATCAAGCGTATGAAATTTGTTGAGTGTACCAAGCATAACAAGTTTATTAACAAGACATCAAGTGTATTAAACTTATTAGTGAAGCATTTAAGTGTATCAAGGTCAAAAGGGTATCAGGGCCGAAAAGGTATCAAGTGTATCAAGAAGAATCAAGTGTAATAATGAGTATTAGGTGTATTAAGATGTTTCGATGTATCAAATGGTATCAAGTGCATCAAAGAGTATCAATGATTCATCAAGTGTATCAAGGTTCAAAAGTTATAATAAAAAAGTATCTAATGTATCAAGAAGTATCAAGTGTATCAGATATATCAAGGGATATTAGATGTATCCGGTGTATTAAATGTATATCAATAGCGAGGACATTTATGATATTTTACATCTTGTATATGTGGGTTGGGCTTTGTTTTACTATTTTTGCAAACAATAAGTGTGTATGTTATGAACTTAATTATTATAACTTGTTTTACTTTTTTTTTTTTTTTGCAAGTTCCCCTTAGTTTTTCTTCTTTTATTATTTTTAGTATTATATGTTTAATATCTTTTAACTTTATTTTTTTCCTTTATTTATTAATATTTCATGTATATGTTTAATATTTTTTTATTTTCTTATTATTTTCTATGACTGGCTATTAGCTCAACAATAGAGCACGCCCTTGATAATTGCGTTGTTGTGCCTGGATTGTGAGGGCTCTCAATCACATGGATAGTTTAATGTGCTCATCAACGCCTGACTTGAGATGTGGATCATCCAAGGCACATTAGCATGATGTACTTTTTCTGTTTGAATCAGGATTTGAGTCTAAACTTCTCCTCAGGAGGATAGATGGCGCGATTCAGGTGAGATCCAATGTAAATCCAACTTTCTATTCACTCATTGGATTCAGTCTTATTATTTTTCTCTTAATTTTTCATAATTATATTTTAAATTTTAAATTTTCAATATTTAGATTAATTTATCATTTGATTTTCAAAATTTGGATCTAAATTTTAAATTTTCTTTTTCATTTAGCTACATTTATTTTACATATATATGTTTGATTTAATTTTTAATTTTAAACGATTCAATATTTAATTACATATATTATTTTGAGCTTTCAAATTTAAATTGTGAATATGTTTATTTAAATAATTTTTTAATATTAAATTTTATAATATGCATGTTTATATGTGTTGAACAAGAAATTTTGGCCACTTACATCGCGACATGTCATCACAGCAAAATATTGATATCCACAATTTAATTGAGTTTGGATAGTCATGTTATCTCATATCCAGCCAATTCAAGCCCTCGATGTAAAAATTGGACTAAAGAAATAATGGGTCCAAACCCACAGAGCAAACGGACCCAAGCCCAAATCCAACAGGTAATGGACACAAGCCCAAGCCCACAAAGCAAAATGGCCCAAATCCAAGCCTAACAAGCAAATAGGCCCAAGCCCACCTAAAGCCCATGGAAGTTCTCTATAAATAGAAACCTTTCAATTCATTTTAAGGATCTTTGGTTGAAGGAAGAATTGAAGATTCAAACTTCAACGTGCAAGTTCTTATCAACTTCAAGATCATCATCTTCTAAAGATTGAAGACTTTGAAGATCAAACTTTCCTTGAATTCCAAAAGACGGAAGCTCAAACAAACTTGCAACTACAACATTCTAAAGACCAAAGATCAAGAAATTCTATGTTTTTAACTTGTACTCGAGAGAAAGCATCAAAGGAGTAAATACTAGAGCTTGTATTAACAATATTCATTGATATGTCAAAGTTCAATTTCACGAATTACCTTTCTTCGAAATCTCATGTGAACAGTTTGGCACACTCGATGGGACAATCTTGATCTTTCATCTCTTTCTCTTTTGAAGAACATCTAAAGAAATCATGACATCCTAAGGCAACACTTCCAAAGCTCCAAGCAACATCGACAAGCAGCCAAATACTCGCAACCGCTCAAGGGGGACTCAATCATCTGAGGAAATGCCATCCTTTGAGATCGCAAAGAACAATTGGGAACAACTGTCCAAGCCACCAAAAGGTGGAGTTATAATCAAAGAAAATCCTGTGATTGATGAACAAATTTCGTCCTCTGAACACTCAAATGAGGAGATGCCTCATCCAAATATTATGTCAGTTATGGTAACTGGCATGAATACAAGTGAAGACAGAATGACTGAGCTTGAAAAGAAGATCAACATGTTCATGAAGGTCGTTGAAGAAAGGGATAATAAGATTACATCTCTCAAGAATCACATCGAGCGTTGTGATGCTACTGAATCCAGCCATACATATACTGTCAAGAATAGTAACAAAAGGAAGGCAATTATGCAAGAAAGTCAACCACAAAATTCGACCTCAATTGCATTGTTGTCTGTTCAGTAGTTGTAGGAGGCAAAACTCAATATATGATGGACCTGCTCAAGCTTTCTCTTTCTATTTCAAGCCATATACGAAAAGGATCGACAATCTCAGAATGTCAAATGGATACCAACCACTCAAGTTCCAACAGTTTAATGGAAAGGACAACCCAAAACAACATGTTGCTCATTTCATCGAAGCATGCAAAACTGCTGGTACAAGAGGAGATTTGTTGGTAAAACGGTTTTTTTGAACTTTGAAAGGAAACGCCTTCGACTGGTACATCGACCTGGAACATGAATCCATTAATAGTTGGGAGCAGCTTGAAGGAGACTTTCTCAATCGCTTCTACAGCACCTGACGTGTCGTCAGCATGATGGAGTTAACAAACACCAAACAACGAAAAGCGGAGCCAGTCATCGACTACATAAACTTATGGAGAGCTCTAAGCCTGGATTGCAAAGATAAGCTCACAAAATATCTGCAATTGAGATGTGTACCCAAGGCATACATTGGGAACTTCTCTATATTTTGCAGGGGATAAAACCATGCACGTTTAAAGAGTTGGCGACTCATGCCCATGATATGGAACTAAGTATGGCACACGGAGGAGCAAAAGATTTCTTGATTTCTAAAATAAGGAATGACAAGAATGAAATTGATGTCAGAGTTTCTCCCCAAAAGCTTCCTTGACCATCATCCAAAGGAAGTATTAGAAATCATTACATGTCATGTTATCAGTATAGAAGAAGTCAAACCTTAAGCAAAGGACTTTTGTATTTGATCGATAATTCAAATGAAATTAAGCAAAGGACTTTTGTATTTGATCGCATCAAACCTTCAACTACTCGATCTTCAGTCTTTCAAAGATTGAATATGACCACGAAAGAAGAAGATCAATGTCCAACGTCTACTTTCACTCGAACTTCAGCTTTAAAAAGACTAAGTATCTCCACATCGAAAAAAGATCAACCTTCAACATCTTTTTTTTATCGACTAAAGATGACAAGCGATCAACATGAAAAAGAGATGAAAACTTTGAAGGTAAAATCACTTTATGAAGAAAACAATGACGAGAAGATACAAAGTCGTGTCCCATCATGCATGAAGAGGAAGTTGTTAGTTGACATAAACATAGAAGGTCCCTTGATCGTGAAGTCAAGACTTATTATATTCACAAATTCCACAAATGGAGAAGGTGAACAAATTTTTATGAAAATATAAATTGTTAAATCTACAAAGCTCCTTATCGCAAGAGCCTAAACTGCATGATGCTCCTAGTCCACAAGAGCTTAAAAGGTAAATGGCAAAAAAAAAAGAAGAAGTTGAACTACGTTATGACTTGATCCCTATGTTATAAAAGGGTACGTAGGCAACTTAAAGTTTACTTTAAGTTCAGTCGCACGAAAAAAATGTATTATGCTTCATCGTGATGATGTAATCTCAACATAAAATGAATTTCATGAGCAACTACCTCAGAATAAAAAAAATTCATTATCATTTAACAAAAATCTAATATTTATAAAAATTACAACAAAAAATGAAAGAAAATAAAGGATCAAAGTCAAAGTAGTAAGTTATATCTTCTCTTCCATATGTTGCAGCCGAGAGGATCTTCATCTTCATCTTCTCCCATTTGTTACTGCTAAGAAGATCCTCATTTTCTCTTATGTGTTGCAGCCGAGAGGATCTTCATCTTCTTCATCTTCTCCATGTGTTGCAGTCGAGAAGATCATCATCTTCATCTTTAATGTGTTACAGTCGAAAGGATCATCTTCATCTTCTCTTATATGTTGCAGTCGAGAGAATCATCATAATTTTTATCTTCTCTCATGTGTTGCAGTCGAGAGGATTATCATCTTCATCTTCTCTCATGCGTTGCAGTAGAGAGGATCATTATTTTCATCTTCTCCTATGTGTTGCACTGAGACGATCTTTATCTTCTTCATCTTTTTCCATGTGTTACAGCCGAGAGGATCTTCATCTTTATCATCTCCATGTGTTGCAGTGGAGAAGATCATCATTTTCATCTTCAATGTGTTACAGACGAGAGAATCATCATCTTCACCTTTTTTCATGTGTTGTACTCGAGAAGATCATCATCTTCATCTTATCCTATGTATTGTAGTCGAGAGGATTCATCTTACATGTGTTGTGACTGCAGCCGAGAAGATTTTCATCTTCATCTTTTCTCATGTGTGTAGCCAAGAGGATCCATCTTCATCTTCTCCCATGTGTCACAGCCGAGAGGATCATCATTTGCATTTCGATGTGCGGTCATCATCTGCATCTCTGATGTGTTGCAATCATCATCATCTGCATCTTCGATGTGCCACAACCATTATTATTTGCATCTCCAACGTGTAGCAACCATCATCATCTGCAGCCCCAACGTGTGGTCATCATTTGCATCTTCAACATGCGGTCATCATCTACATCCCCGACGTGTGATCTTCATCTGCTTTTTCAACGTGTTACAGTCGTCATCATTTACATCTTCTACGTGTTACAGCCGATAGGATCTCCATCTCTATCTTTGATATGCCGCAGCCAAGAAGATCATCATCTGCATATTCATCTTTAATTTGTTGCAGTCGAATCAGTAAGCGTCGTGATAGAGTTGCATCGTCTATCATGTACAAATCCAAGAAGCAAAGTCGAAGCAGTGAACGCCATAATAAAGTTGCATCATCTACCATGTACAAACCCAAGAAGCAGAAGACAAAGAAGCAGTGGGCCCCATGATAGAGTTCCATCGTCTATCATGTACAAACCTAAGAAGTGGAAGTCGAAGAAGCAGTGAGCGTTATGATTGACTTGCATCATCTATCATGTACAAAACCAAGAAGTCGAAGTCGAAGAAGCAGTGGGTGCCACAATAGAGTTGCATTGTCTATCATGTACGAACTCATGAAGTCAAACAAGAACCAAGACGTCAAGGAGACCAAACCAACATGCTACCATGGGGTCTTCAGAAAATAGTTTAAAAAAGAAAAATCAAAGTGAAAGTCAAGTTATGAGTAAAGAAAGTTATTAATAAATAAAAGAAAAAATTGCAAAAATTAAAAAGATTGAAAAAAAATTAGGAAAAAAAGAGTAAAAAGAAGTAATTAAAAAGAAAAAAAAGAAACAAATGAAAAAGAAAATGAAGAATGAATAAAAAAAAAGTAAAACAAAAAAAGAGTTGAAGAAAAAAGAAATTGAAAAAAAAAACAAAACAAGTAAAACGGAAATAGAAAAAGAAAAACAAGAAAAGAAAAGAAAAAGAAGAGTTAAAAAAACAATAATTGAAAGTAAAAAGAAGAAAACAAAAAGAAAAGAGTTTTTTAAAAAAATAGACATTTTTAAAAATAGCAAAATAAATTAAAATATTTATAAGTTATAGAAAAAATTTGGATTCTGTCACTGATAGTCTTCTATTACTATAGTATATTAATTTGCTGTTTTTGAAAATTCCCCTTAAACAAAGTAATTGAAAAGAAAAAAAGAAAAAAAAATAGAAAAGAAAAAACAAAAATAGAAAAGAAAAGAAAAACAGAAAAGAAAATAAAAACAAGGAAAGAAAATAAAAAGAAAACAAAAATGGAAAAAAGAAAATAAAAAACTAAACGGAAGAAAAAATAAAAGAAAAATGAGAAAAAATATGAAAAAAAGAGAGAGAGAAGAGCTTGAATTAAAAAAAATTAAAAAAATCTTTTGGCTACCACCATTCCAAAAAAAAAAAAAAAAGTTTCATCGTTTCCACGTCAAACGACCATTTAAAGAAAGTTAAAAAAGAAAAAGAGCCGCTCCAATCTCATGTCTCTCAAATAGTAAGAAAGTAAGTCCGACCATTTTTTTTTCTTCCCCAAATATGAAGTAGCAAAAAAAAAAACTTTAAAGGAGTCAAATACATAAACATTGGTGATAAGGAGAATGATTTTTGTTCTCAACTTTCTTCTCTATTTATAGAGTAGGAAAGGTGTCAAATCTCCAACTTTTCCTCCAACTACTCAACAAAGCTGTTAAGATTGAGTTAGGAGTTGGGATTAGTTTATGAAATTTTTCTTTATTTATAAAAAACAAATAAACTAATTAAATAAAAAAATATTTCTTTTAAAAAAATATATCCTAATTAAATTCACTATTTTTTATATATATCTAAAAAAAAAGATCTCCAAATCTTTTTTTGTTTTGTAAAAGTTTTAATCTTTACCCCAAATCGTTAATTTATTTCAAATTCAAAATAAGCAAAAAAAAAATCAAATCAAAACTTTGACTTAAATTCACATTTTAATAAATTGGCAATATTTCAATTCTATCATTTTTTTAAAGTCTCAATTCTCCCATTAAAATCCAATTTCATTTTTAAAAATAAATTTGGCCATATTCCAAATGTTTTTTTATTAAAAAATATTGTGAATTAAAATCAAAATTTACTACAAAATTGCCATTAGATTCCAACCTTCATTTTAATCAAACTTATGTCCAAATGTATACTGTGACTAATTTGACATATTAACTGAAGTCAAAGTCAACAACAAATCGCTTATATTTTTTTGTTTCAGCTTATTGTTTTCAAGATTCACCCACCCATACACGTGCACGAATCTCGAAAAGGGGCATTTGTTGACGAGAAATTTTGGCCAATTACATTGCACCATGTCATCACAACAAAATGTTGATAATTTAATTGAGTTTGGATAGTCAAGTTTTCTCACTGTTCACAGGAGATTTTCGAAAAAATTTAATTCGTGGCATTGAACTATTGTTGGTGTTGTATTTTTGTTGATTTGATGCGATGTGGTTCGATCTCTAGAATTTGATCCTCTGATTCTCTCTCGATTAAATACTTATGCTTGATTTGAGAAAGCCTCTCATTCTCTCTCGAAAAGGGGCTTATGCTTGATTTGATGAAGTGAAGCACGTGATGTTCTTAAAGTTGGAGTCTTGGAAGAAAGTTTGTATCTTTAAAGGAGCTTCAATCTTCGAGGAAAGTTGGAATCTTACAAGAAAGCTTGTATCTTGAAAGGAACTTCAATCTTGGAGGATGGTCAACTTCAGAAGTTATGAAGTCTTCTAGCTAGGGAGAATTTTCTCTAGACCTTCTGGAGTCAAAAAAAATTTCTCCTTACAAATGAGGAAAACTCCTCTATTTATAGAATTGTCTAGTGGGGTTTATGGGCTTGAGTCTGGTTGGTCCATGGACCAGACCCATGGACTCAACCACATGGATTTGGGTTATATTTAGTCTTTGGGCTCAATTAAGCTTTTTTTTTTTTGCTTAATTAAACTTAGCCTAGGTAAATAATAATTAATTGAACCAAAATAATTAACTTGATCCAACAGTTAGGATGAAAACACGTGGCATTATCAGAATTTGCCAATTTATGTCTTCAATTTTTTAATTTGGGACACATGTAAATTTTAATTAGTCCCGAATTCAATTATTTGTATTTTTCATCATTAATTTAATAAATTTTGAAATCACTTTGTGATTGGTCTCAAAATTTCTTATTCAACAAATGTCCCATTTTCGAGATTTAGGCACGTATAAGGATGAATAAATCTATAAAAAAAAAAAAGAAGATAAATTTGAAGTCAAAATACGAGTTTTTTTTTTTTTTTTTTTTTGCTCAATTCAACATATCAAATTAATCAAACTATGAATTTAGTACATGAGTTTGATTTAAATTTGAAATAAGGTTGGAATATGGCCAAACCTTAAAAAGTTCAAAGTTTTATCTGCAATTTAATTTTATTTGAGGATAAAAAATTTTAATATGATGATTTTTTTAAAAAAAGTAAAATTCGGAACATAACCAAAATTTTAATTAAAATAAGGATAAGGTTTCTATCGTACCTTAATTTGTCTTGAGGATGCACAAGAATTTGGAATGACCAACTTTAATTTGAGATAAAAATGAGGCTCTCAATCTTGAGACAAAGTTGGATTTATGGCTATGATTTAAATTTAAGATAAAAAGGAGGTCATATATGCAAGTTAATTTGACTTGAATTATGAACCCAAATTTTAATTTTAAAATTGGGAATAATTTTTTTTAAAAAAAAATGTTGAAATATTTAAATATTTTAAATATCTAAAATAAATAAATTCAAGATTTATCCCAAAAATGAAATAATTTAAAATAAGATAAGATAATTGGATTATCTTTTCTTTATTCTTTTAAAAAAAATCATTCCTATTCCTTTTAAGAATTGAGTATTTTAAAAAAAAATTAAATATCATTCCTAATCCTTTTAGGAATTGGATTTGTTGGCTTTATAAATAGACTCACACCTTGATCATTTATTCCTCATCCAGTAACAAAAAGGTATAGAAAACTTTTTTTCTCCCTTTTTCTTTTCCTCTTTTTTTTTTAGTTTTTTTTTTAGTTTTTTTTATTTTTTTGCAATCGTTTACAGAGATGGTTTTGCCATCAGTTATCGAACTTCTACTAGGGGATGATCGGGCTTTCGTCGTTAGATCCACCTCCCTAGTAGGAGCGATTGGACTTCTTCGTTGTCAGCGACCATGCTTCTTTGTCGTCAACGATCTAACTTCTTCTAAGGGACGATTAGGTTTTTTTTTCGTCAGATCCACCTCCCTAGTAGGAGCAATCGGACTTCTTCGTCGTCAGCGATTGACATTCTTCGCCATTAGCGATCCAACTTCTTCTAGGGAAAGATCGGGCTTTTGTCATCAGATCCATCTCCCTAGTATGAGCGATTAGACTTCTTCATCGTCAGCAATCGGGCTTCTTCGCCGTTAGCAATCCAACTTTTTCTAGGAGACGATCGGGCTTTTATCGTCAGATCAAATTCCCTAGTAGGAGCGATCGAACTTCTTCGTTGTTAGCAATCGGGCTTATTCGTTGTTCTAAAATTGCCTCTACAACTCGAGAACCATCTGAAGATCGATTTGGACAGCAATAACCATCTTACCACATTCTAAAAGCTTTTTGGTGAGATTACTAGTACCGAGACCAATCTCAAGTATCACATCGGTGCTCTTAGTTCCAAACTGTAAAAAGATAAAAGAAATTAATTCATTTATCTTTTTGTCAGAAGTATTTATTGCATGAGGGTTAGCTAGCCGGATTTTTCTCTCTCCATCTTTTTGGACTTTGCAAAAGGGGCAAGGTAAAGTTAATCCTTCACTTTCTTCATTCCTTTGACATGCAGACGTTTTGTTCTTCCTCATTCTCTCAAGTTTGAATCAACATATAGAATCAACAATGAAATTGCAAACTACTTTTGGAGAGGATGAAGAGAAAACAGAGGGGTCGAAACACAAAGATTTTAGAGTGGTTCGGCAAAATCGCCTACATCCACTTTGAAGATTATCAGTTTTATTTCCTTTCACCTTTTACAGAAGTTACAAGATGAAGAATACAATGATAAGTTCTTTTTCTCTTTTCTTTTAAAATGTAGAAAAAACTATTTAGTTAGCAATTAGTTCATAACTAATTTTTTAACCTCTTCAACTGTTTTGAACAGATCCAAACAAAATGGAAGTTGAGTTCAAAGCTTCTAACACAAACATTTGAAACATAGTCAACAAGCAATGGATTCTTGAGAATATGCTCAACTTTGGATTTGTGGAATGATATCCCTCCCTGAAATGGTGTTGCGTTCTTCGCCCCTGCTTTTGCTTTCTCCTTATCCATTTTGCCTCCTATCATTGTTGTTGAAACATAGATCAGAGGGATACTATACTGATACAGAACTTTGAATAAGTAATCATTTTAGTTGTTAAACTTGTAAAGATTTAGTCTCCATACCAAAAGATCAAGTCATTTATGTATTAAAATTTGACACTATTCTGATAAAACTTATCAGGAATTTAATTGCGATACCACATTATCATAAATAATCTATGGTTAGAGTAGACATTCGAAAGTATAGATAAAGATCCTTGAAAACTATCATCAAAATCCTTTCCTTGCTGCTGAAAAGCAGCTCACAATCCTCCAAAACTAAATTAAAAATACCAAATGTCAAACTCAATGGATATTCAAGAAAAACCCATAGGAATCCAAAGATAGCAATTGTATTATGGGATTAACTGAAGATTGGGTTCACTTGACAATAATTTAACGTTTTTTGGTACCATTCAAATAGTAAATGACGTCAAGTACTCCTATATTGATTGAATGGTATTAATACCTTCGAAACCAGAACTTCTGAGACACATCATCACCGATCAAAATTTTTTGAAGATCTTCTTGATTACTAATAACAAAGTCATATAGAAGGGGTTTCATGATATATAAGTATCTCATAATCAACTCATATCAGTAGAATTTATTCCATTAATTCTATAAATCTTTCCTAAAAACTCTTCAAATTTTATATTAACATCGACATTCAATCCTTTCATTTGACTGTATTCTTTCTCAGTCTCTTTCCATTCCCCACCAAAACAAACAAATACATGAGGCATTCTACAAGTAAGTAAAGAAAAATTAAAAATACAACCAGAATCTCGAGGTGAAATAATTAAAACTCGACCGAGCTTTACAATCCTATACTAATCTTGGGGCAAATATAAAACAACTCGACTGAGATCCTTATATAAGAATTGAGATTATGTACAAAAATACCTAAAAAAAATTATTGCAAGCCAAATCAGAATGCAAATGACAATAAAAACGTAATTTGTAAACAACAGTAAGTTATATTCACCTTATTTTCTTTGATGGCTTCGAAAGATATGAAATGTGAGAGAAAGAAAATGAGAGAAAGCCAAAAAGATTGTAAAGAGTTTCTTGAAAGTTGGTGAAACTTTTTGAGCAGATCATTTCATTTTTTAATATAGTAATAATACTTTCAGTTATGAGGACATTTTCATCACAATCGAAAAATTAATCCTAGAATGCATTTTACTATGTTCACAAAAGTTCGGAACAAATCTTGACGCACGAAATTACATTATATCTTGGGATCGATTGCAGTCTAGATTGCCTTTTCAAAAATGCGTTACTTTTGAAATGTAAAACCTAAATTGTGTTGTTTTTGTCATTTTAATGAGATGTTTATCTAAGAAAACCCTTTTCCAAACTTAATTTCATAAATGTTTAGAAATTTGAACATTTTAATGTTTAAATAAATTCTAGTGAAACTTCCAATTTAGTGTATCAATTTAAATTTCAAGCTACTTATCAATTATCTTCTTTTTCAAGTTTAGTTTGAAAATATTATGCAAAACTTCTAAACTATTACAATATAATTTCAATCACATAGGTACGCTTCTTCAAATATCAATTTAATAAAATGTATTTACATGGACAGTTTTGAAAATAATCTAAATTTATTCATTTATAAATGTTTTAGATTTTATAATGCTTAATCGTAGAAATGTCTCTCAATAATAAAAAGTTTCAAAAATATCCTTAAGTTTTTAAAAAAATTTTAAAATACATTTCATCTCATATATAAACCATAAATACAATTAAAAAAATTCAAAAATACTTTTGTTAATTCAAATTTTACGTCAATTTTCTCATCAACCAAAATAAAAAATCAAAATTTTTAGGTTAAAACATAGCATTCTATAAAATCTCAAAAGATTTGAAATAAAATTTTTCCTTTAAAATACACTAAAATAATAACTAATCAAATAAATATGTCAAACTTTAGTATAGCACAAGCTATTTGTACTGTCTTACTTGTGTATTTTTCTTCTATTTTCCTCCCCTCTTTTCTTATACAAATAAATAAATAAATTTGCACATTTTGGTAAAGGCATATTCGCTCTAATAAGGATAAAGAAAATAATTGAAACACACAAAAAAAATTATAGGATTTAAATGTTTTGATGAAGTGGTATGTTAATAGTTTAATTTGTGTTTAATAGTCATATACATTTTTTTTTATTTGACTAATCAATGTTTTCCTATATTTCAAGGAGAAATTTTAGTTTAGAAATTGGTGAGATTTTATGAAATATTATGTTTTAACCAAAGGTTTAGAATATCAATGTTGATAGATATAATAAAGCGTTAATTTTACATAAATTTTGATGAAAACATCGATCCAATTTTCTATTTTGATGGATACTTTTTTAAAAAATTATAAAATCAAAAGTTCAAAAAACAAATTTAAATTGGTAAATGAATACTTCATTATTTTCAACTAAGTAACATGTCTATTGTTTATATTATATTTATATTAATATCATTTTGATATTTATTTTTTGTGATTTGTCAATTTTTCTATGATGTAATGGAGATGTTGATTCACTCCTCATATCGATATCAAATCCATGAAAATGTGAAAATATCAATAAAAAATATTGACATATGAATGAAAATTTAATACTATAGTTTTACCTTCAAATTTTTGTTAAAAAATTCAATGTAAATACTAAACTAATGAAAGTATAATTTAACTTAATTTTACATTTACGTTTATGAGTCTTTTTTATAGTACAAAGTTAATGTACATTTCTTTTATAATTTAGTCTTTTATAATTAACTAGTCAAGAAAAAAACACGTGCAATGCCCGTAAAATCTTGTAGTTTTGATTGTCTTTTGAAATGGTAATTATATATTATATGTATTTATTGTAATGTCACACAAAACAATGCATTAATTACTCATTTTGTTCAATTAATTTTGATTTTTTTTCTCAATTTTGGATCTTATAATATTATTTTTTAAGAACGTAAATGCAAGTGTTTATTTTGTTACTCTTTTGTGCTATCCCATTTGATGTGTGTTTTGTGAACCATAGAGTGGGGAGCGTAGAGCGTAAACACCTTCAGATGGAGCGTGCATTCTCTATTGGAGCCTTTACTCCCTCATCCTTGCATTCTCTATTGGAGCCTTTACTCCCTCATCCTTGCGCCGCAGTCAAGCCCTTTTTTTTGTCTGATTCTCATTCCCTTAGGTCGATGCCTTCAACTGCTTAGTGGGGGTCTTGCAACTTCGCTTTCTCGACTTGAAGGGCAACCACCAAAACAACTAATTCCAGTGGAGGAGGACATCACATCCAGTCAAACTACCTAAACCTTAAACATTATGACATCTATTGCATTTTTTCTTAAAAAGTCATGTTCCACTAACATCCATCACACTTATTTGACCTAAAACTTGATTTTAAATATACAAGTATTTTGTAAACAAAAAAATAAAAAGTCACGTCTACCGTCTTCCAAAAGAATATTTACACTTGAAAATCACAACCACTTGACAAAGGGCGATATGAGAACTTGTGAAAAAGATAAGGAAAAAAGAACATTTAAAGTTTCTGCCCATTTAACTTTTTTTGATATAATAGAGAAGAGATAAAATCAGGTCTCAATACTATGTTAATCCAAATAAAACATAATTAAGAGTTTACTCCACTTTTCAAAAGTACAAATTAGTATGTCTTAAATTTAAGGAAGCTGCTGCAAATATAATAATCGAACCCAAATTATTAGCAAATACAACATAATGAAAAATAACACACATACTAAGATTTAGATCCAAGTCTCATCATACTTGAAATTCTTTTAAACTGTTACTATCACATACCTATAGTTTTTTCTCCCATGAAATAACTCAAAGCATTGTAATAACATTCAAGTTTATTCCTTTTTTTTTTTTTCTTTTCTTAATTTGAAAAAGACTGACCACATAATATTTTGTTTATTTGCATAAACATATATCTATTTTCTCTCTTTCTTTTCTTATCTAATATTTCCAAAAGCTAATATACAAGGATATATTTGTTATTACTTGGTTGTTTACCATAAGCATTATTAGTCACTTAATCGGAGTGAAAATGGCACCTAAAATAGTCCTGGAACTATGTGTAGAGGATTCAAAATACGTAACTTAGTATTTACGTTATAGTTAAACTGTATACAAGAGAGATAATTTAACAATAATAATAATTTTTAAAATTAATAATTTAAATAAAAAAAAAAAGCACCATACATTTGCATTACGTCTCAGGCACAATATATTCAAGAAATTGGTAAATTTCTTAAACAATTAACTCTCAAGGCTAATTTCCCTGTTTATATTCAATGGTGAAGTTTTATTTAACATTATTACTATATTAATTAATCTTTTTAGGCCAATCAATGGTGAAGTTTTAGATAAATTTGTCTCTATATGGAGGGGAAAAAAGTAAAAACGGTAATTACAATTGATAGCCATTTTAGGAATAATAATAAAGAATATAGCAACATTTAAAAAAAATTATAAATATAGCAAAATCTATCGACTTGTATGATCTATCATTGATAAAATTTAACAAATTTTGCTATATTTACAAATTTTTTAAAATATTGCTATATAATTAATTATTTTGAATCTAATTGCTAAATTTGCGAAAATAGGAAAACGAGGAAAAGCCATGTAATAATAAGAATGCTTATTAAGAATAAAGTAATTTTAAATAAATAGAAAAAGAAAACCATGGATGAAGAGTAACTGTTAAAATTAAAATTTCTTTTCCCTATTTAAACTCATTAAAAGTAAATCAGGCCTTTTCAAGGTCTGTAAAGTGTATAACAAAAGGGCCCAAATACTGGAAATATGCAAATTGCAGTGCCATCTTCAGCTGCAATTCCAAACAAAAAAATAAAGTACATCACCTATCTGATCCCTTCCTAACTGTGTTCTTCAGACAAAAAAAAAAAAAAAAGAAAAAAAAGAAAGAAAAACCAAAAAATCAAGATGTAAACTTGTATGCAGGCAGAGACCCCTATTAACTTATTGCAATTAGCTAAACCAAACACTCACTCTCTGCTTCCTGCTCAACATTGTCAACTTTTTCTTTCTTTTACTCCCTAAAAGAAAATATTGGAAGAAACCCGAGACAATTTACCCCAAAAACAAGTTGATATTCGTCGGGGTCGCCAAGTCAGATGAGTTTAAACTGACAAAGATCCCACAGGAAAGATGATTATATTCAGACAGCAGTGGAGGGTTCTGGTAACT
>JBBPDI010068840.1:0-17641 GCA_037974545.1 Cucumis variabilis
AAGAATCGAGAAGTTAAACATTGATGAGAGAGTAGAAACTGAATGATAATGTTAAATTGAGAAAACATTGATGAAAGCTAGTAGAAGTGAAGTTTGAAAGGCAGAGGACGTGAAAGAGAAATTACGGGAGAGAATGAAGAAAACAGTGATGAAGGAGAATTCGATTTGATTAATAGTTGAAGGCGTTTGAATGAACAGAGAGAAACTACCTTTGACTGATAGGATTAGCGATTGTTTGAATGGTGAAGTATGAAGAGGAGAATTGAGAAAAGAGAGAGCGTCGAACTCCGTGATATGTCCGGCCGTCCAAGTGGCGGACGGTTGCCTGCCATTCTTCCTTAAATCGCCCTATCGACGCCTTACGCTGGATGATGCCAAACAAACCCAATTCTCTCTCTCTTCTTCTTAATTAGATTTAAATAAATAAATTTATTGTTTTCAATTTTAAAAGTTAAATTTCTAAGTTCAATCCAGTCTATCTAAAAGGGCAAGGGATTTTGTAATTTATAGATATATCATTCATGTGTATGGGTAGATTTTCGACATTTGATTTTATATTTTTGAAGATTTGATTGTCCCTAATTTTTCATTGTAATAATCTATACTTAAATTTAAGGGAATTTTTAAAAATAGTTTTGGACAAAGTATTTACGATCCATAGCAAAATTTGAACCTCATGCACAAAACAATTTGGTGAAATACCAAAACAGCCCCTGTAAACCTAATTTTTCATTAAATCAACGATGCGATGTTTTCCCTTAATCGGCACCCAAAACACGATTTTTTCTTTCAAATAGTCTCACAAGCCCTAACATTCTTCTTTTTTCTACTCCTTAAATGATACCTCCTTCACTCAGCTTTGAAGTTGAGATCTCTATAATTTTTCCCTCCCTTAAAGATGCATCTAATCTTCTGTGTGAAAACCACTTATTGGATAGGTTGTGCCAATTCACACCCTTTTTTGGGCATTTGTGGTATATTTTCTACAAATGTTACATTGATATTAAGAACGTAATCATGTTGTGACTAATAGATGAAGAGACTGGCGTCTTTCCAATTTTTCAATTCTTCTTTTTTCTACTTGATCAATTTTTCAATTCTTCTTTCTTTTTTCTATTTTGGTTAAACTTTTTCTACTTCAATTCTTCATCTTTAGCATTCTACATAAAGTAAGTAATGTTTCATTTCTCATTCTTGTTCTTCTTTTGTTTCTATACATACTAATTAAATTTATATTTCAATAGATGTTAAGCACTAAAACAAAAACAGAAACATCAAAGGGAAAAGATGAAATTTGATTTCGTTTCCTTTAAATAAAATAGTTATGCTACCTTTCTGCCTATAATTTAGCATTTGCAACATGTTTTAGATTCTACATGTGGATTGAAATACTGCCTAAATTATAGTCTTCTATCACTTACAGACAGTGATAAGTGGTTATACTACCTTCCTGCCTATGTTTTAGGTTTTGCACCTAGATTGAAATATAGAGTAGTTATGCTATCTTTCTGCCTATGTTTTAGATTTTACATATGGATTGAAATACTAGTTATGTTATGCTATCTTTCTACCTATAATTTAGTATTTGCAACATGTTTTAGATTTTGCATGTTAATTGAAATACTGCCTATAATGATATATGATAATTTTCTATCAGTGATACTCCGTGATAGTCTTCTATCATTGATAGTCCATGATAGTATTCTATCACTGATAGTTCGTGATAGTCTTCTATCACTAATAGTCAATGATAGTATTCTATCACTTTAAAAAATATATAACAATATGTACTAACTAACATGTTTTAATAAAATTTTTTAATAAGTAGAACACGAGTTACTACTGATTCAACATGAAAAAAATATTATAAATATAGTAACCACTTACATAAATCTAGAAGTTCTACAAATTGTAAAACAAATTAAATCACCAATGTTTATCTGAAGTCATGAGGAGTCCTTTTGGACATCTTTTAAACTCAAAGATGGATAAAATTTCAACCCAATTTTTTGCTTACTTGGTCAAAGACAAGTTTTGACTAGGAAGCCAAATGTATTGGCATTAAACTTTAATGGACAGATTGTAGAATTTGGGTTGAAAGATTTATGCTTGATAACTGAATTAAAAGGATACAACTTCGGTATGGTTGGATTAACAGAAAGAGATAATACCTCTGAACTTAAGACAATTTCTTCTTGCATGATCAAAGGGTATCAAGGAGTGATTTAAATAGAACATTCAAAATGATGCAAGAGTCAGAGAGTGCCATTTTGAAAATTAAACTAGCAAATCTTTACCTTTTACATAATATCCTCGTCCCAAGCCAAGTACTTAACAAAATTAATTGGAAACATTTATATATTATAGATAATGAAGAAGAGTTAAATGAATATCCATGGGAATGGTTGTCATATAATTAAACATATGAATTTTTCAAGAAAGCTACTTGTGTGGACAAAAAAGGTGCAGTCTATCTACAAGGATTCCCACTAGCCTTAGTCTATCGGGCATTTAAAATAATTCCAAAAGTATCATCTGTAGATGTTTGTTTTGGAAGAAATTTTTTTGATAATGGTCCAAAACTATCGTCTCCAAATGAATGGAGGATTTTGAGGGAAAATATCTTTGAATCCAATAACATAAGTAATTCTTTATTTTTATATTTTCCAACTATAAAATTTCTTTTTCTTATAAATTACTAACCATAAAATTTATTTTTCTTATAGGTTGAAATTGAAAATGAAACCAAACTGAACAACTTGAAACACAAGAGTCAGAACCTATTATTGCAACAGTTGGTTTAGGAACTACTCTTGCAACTCAAGTATTGGGAGATGATTAGTTGTTTCTACTTAGACTTAATAGTTTTGTGTGTGGTATAGCGCGATTGCAATATGTCATTAAGTTAGGTCATTGTGCGTAATGCGCTTATCGTAACTCTCTGTATAGCATGCGTTAATTCTAGGCGATGAGACATAGGTCATGATCATAACATGTATGATGCTCACTATGTGTCTCTTCATCGCGTGATGCATAAGTCCTCATTGATTACAAGGTTTTCTACTGCTTGCCCAAGTGCAAGCGAAACAGTAGGCTTACCTAGGTGATCCAAGGTAGAAAACAGAGAATTCTTTATAGATTTTAGTTCTAGGGTCCACTTATCGTTTAGGCGTAATGGCAATTAAGTTGAAAGAAAATAACACTGACTTCAACTACTCTCCTACAACTAGAGACTCATGCATAAAGAATAAATTATGGCAAGGTGAAGGATTGAACAAACTAACTTGTATGCGAGAAAAATGTGAAGGAAGGTCTATGCACTATTAGGTGATTAAGTAGTGTGAGAGTCTTGATGTGATATAACTGCATGATTAGCACATGATTAAGGCGACTTTCTCTCAAAGTGTTTAGATGCCACACTTGCTCACCTTTCGAAATGCAACTATACTTGATTAAGCGAACTATACCTAGATGACTTGACTTATAATACTTATATGACTTCTCGTTTAAGGACGGTGACCTCTCGGTGCCTACTGTCTACAATTGTACAAATTTAGGGATACAAATGTTGGAAGTTACCTCGCTAAGGTGAAGTTTGTTGTCAAACTCCTCCTTATGCGCATTAGCTTTATCCTTGCTACTTACCCTCTCAAGTAGTTGGCAATTGACACTGGCAACGTGATGAATATATCTCAACTAATGCGACAATGTTTATAAGCTAGACTTCTTATCAAGAACATATCACAACTCTAACTATTGATAACACATTAACAGGTGAGAAGTTGAGAAATGATAGATTGAAAAGGTGTAACCATACAATATATGTATAAAGAATATAGGCCTTTGACCACTGTACAATATGAATATCACATATATTACAATAAAGTGTAAAGATGGAGAGAAAGAAGAGTGAAAAAATACTACAAGTTAGGGGGAAAATTGGGGAATGATTCTTCTCTTGTTTAAACTCCCTTCTCTCTAATTGGACTATCCATGCCTTCTTTGGCTTGTACGGGCCCTCTTTCCTCTTAGTGAGGACAAAGTGCTTGTATAGGCTGCTTTTCATCAAGAAATTTTTATTCCTCTGAGTGTGTCAGCTCTAACATCTACTCTTGTGAAGTCATATCACTCTAACTACCATCTTTATCATCTAGTGAGCTTTCCTTGTATGATGACGTGGTTCCTTGCCTGAGGTTGTTAACTGCCAAGTGAGTTTTCCATCACGTGGTTTCTACACAAGATGTTCTTCGCCATTTGCTCCTTTCTTCCTTTCCACTTATTCTGCATTTAGACATGGTAATCGCGCAAAACAAGTATGACACTTATGTAAGCTATATTTATAAACATTTATGAATTTACAAAATGAGTCACACGCTCTGATTATCTTCTTATACATTTTGACCTCATTATTCTAATAAAAAGGGCTATAATAACACTCATTTTTGCACGTTATCAATGATGAGACAACAAAAGAAAAAAAAAGGTTTCATTCCTTTTATTAGAATACTTGATTTTGATCACCGTTAAAACAAGTCGATAAAAATGATAACAAATTGTGTTGTAGGAGATTGAAAGTGAAGATTTAGAACAAACTTTGATAACTTAAGAGTTAGACGATGGTGATGAATGAAGAAAAGGTTTCATTTTTTTTATTAACAAATTGTCTCTCCTTATTTTTGTAGAAATTAATTTCAAACTGTTTATAGCATATGTGAGATGGACTTATATCATTATCTATTAGTAATAGACAATGATAGTCTACCTAAATTATAGTTTTCTATCACTAATAGACAATGATAGAGTGGTTATGCTACCTTTCTGCCTATGTTTTAGATTTTGCACGTAGATTGAAATATAGAGTAGTTATGTTATCACTGATGACAATGATAGAAAATTTATATAAAAATGCTTCATTTACAGTAATACCTGGAATATTCATTTCCTTCATTTTCACCAAGAACTTTGGTATCAAACTATAAGACTCAGCAGCATCACCATTTAATGATTTTAATATGTGTTCTTTTGCTCTCCAAACTTTTTTATAACTAATATTAACACCAAGCTTAGTACGAGTCTTATGAATAATATCTCTTTGAAGAGATTGATCAGTACACCTAAACCTAAAATCTCTTTCAAGCAATTTCCAATTACAGATGAAGAAGATTGAATATGAGTATTTTGCATTGAATTCATAGAACAATCATGGTCAGAAATATACTTCCCAAGCATCCATTGGCAACCATCTTGCAAACATTTCAACTCAAGTGAATTTGAATTTGAACGCGTAGTCGGAATTGAAATTTTTTAATTACTGCTAGTACATAAAAACATTTTGACAAAATTTCTTTACTAACAAATACATCTTTTTCCTTCAAATGGCCATTAAAATCATATTATTGTGTAATGTCATCATTTAAGAAGAACTAGAAGAAGATAAATATAGCCAACTATCATTAGCTTCTCTACTGCCACCAACACCACTAGAAGATATTTCTATACTAACGTGAGCAACATGAGAATGATCCCTAACATGAGCAACCAAATAATGCCTAATGCTTGAATCTTTAACCAAAGACAGAAACCAACGAACATCCTTATCTTCTTTTAAATGAAACACAATTTGAATATTTGTGTGGCTAAAGTCCAATAACAGTGATAAATCAATAGAAGCATCCAATTGAATTTCATTCAAGATCAAACTAACTAAACCATCCAAATTCATCATGTCATCAACAAGTACTCCAACAACACTTAACTCTCATAAGAATTGTAGTGTGTCCATTGTCCACCATAAAAAACTACTATGAAAATATTAACCATGATATCAAATTACTGCACAAAAACAAACAAAATAAAAGAAAAAAATATTGTATATATAAGAAGCTAAAGATATGAATACAACTATTTCAATTATAGAAAGTGATAGAGTTCTATCATTGTCCATCAGTGTACACAAAATTTAAATTAGTGCACCAAAAACACAGAGAAAAACAACATCAATAAATTAAAACCTAAAATATTAAAAAAAATACCAGAAAAGAAAGAAGAACGAGAAGAAAAAGAAAAAAAGGAATGTTAGAAAAGAAAATTGTGTGGATACATCACCATTTTATCCACACAATTTTCTTTTCTAACATTACGTGCTCTGCTTTCTCAAATCAAGCGTAGGCGTTCAACCAACTTTAAGAACATCACATGCTCTGCTTCCTCTAAATCAAGTGTAGACATTCAACCGAGAGAGAATCAGTGGATCAAATTCTAGAGATCAAACCACATTGCATCAAATCAACAAAAATACAACATCAACACAAGTTCGACTGCACGAATAAAATTTCTTCAAAAATATCATGCGAACAAACTGGCACACCCTGTGGGACCTCTCATATCTCTCTCGTCATCTAAATCTACAAGCAAACCAATGGCACGAAAGAAAGCTACATCCAAATCTTCTGTTGCAACCGATGCCTACACGGGACCTGTCATTCACAATCATTTGAAGAGGATTATCAAAGAGCAAGTCCAAGGTTCTTCCATTGTGTAAAACATCCTTAAAAAAATTGATGGAGTCTCCTAAGGCTAGGATTCTCATCAAGAAAATACTTTGTATAATGACTTTTATTTTGCCTCTAGCAAATCAAAGAGAGAAGCACACCCTAATGTAATGTCTTTTATGATGGCTGATGTAAGGGTCGAGGCTGCCATGGTGAAAATGGAGAGGAAAATTAGTCTCATGATGAAGTTTGTTGATGAATAAGATCACAAAATCATAGCTTTAAGAGAGCATATGCAAACTCGTGAAATTACTTAATCGATTCAAACTCCCCTCGTCAAAGCTGGTGACAAAGGGAAGAATGTGGTGCAAAAAAATCAACCACAATAACAATCAGTTTATGTGGCTTCCTTGTTAGTTCAGTAATTACAAGATCTGATCACGAACTCCATCAGAGTTCAGTATGGAGGCTCATCCCAGACTTCTTTCGTGTACTTTAAGCCATACACCAAAAGAATTGACAACTTGAGAATGTCGCTTGAGTACCAGCCTCTAAAATTCCAGTAGTTTAATGGAAAAGGCAACCTGAAGCAACACATTGCTCACTTTGTTGAAACATGCGAGAACGCAAGGTCAAGAAGAGATCAACTAGTCAGAAAGTTTGTTCGAAGCTTCAAAGGAAATGCTTTTAAGTGGTATACCTATTTGGAGCCAAAAGTCATTGACAGTTAGGAACAACTAGAAAATGAGTTTTTCAACCGCTTCTACAACACCGGGCATACTGTAAGCATGATGAGCTTACAAACACGAAGCAATGAAAGGAATACCTAATCATTGACTACATCAACCATGGAGAGATTTCAGTCTCGACTTTAAGGATCGACTTACCAAACTGTTGGCTGTAGAAATGTGCATCCAATGCATGCACTGGGAACTCTTCTACATTCTGCAGGAAATAAACCACACACATTTGAAGAGCTGGCAACTCGAACTCATGATATGGAGTTGAGCATCGTCAGTAGAGGAACTAAAAATTTTCTTGTTCCTGAAGTAAAGAAAGACAAGAAAGAGACGAGGGGTGCTGAAAAGATAGTAAAAAGCATGGTGAAAAAATCTATAGTTGTAAACGCAATCCCACTAAAGTTCTCCAAAAGAAAGAAAGCGAGAGTTGAAAAGAAAGATGATGGAATAGAGAGGTAACGTCTGACTTTGAAAGAAAGATGAGAAAAAGTTTACCAATTTCTTGATTCATATATCGTAGACCTGTTAGAGCAGCTACTGGAGAAGAACTGATCCAACTTTTGGAATGTAAGCAACCAGAGTAAGTAGAAAAGGTAGATGATCCCAACTACTGCAAGTATCATCGAGTCATCAGTCACCCAATACAGAAATATTATGTGCTAAAGGAGGTAGCTCAAACAAACCATGTTGCAATGACGATAACGTCAGATGCTCTTCCATCAACATTATTTTTTTAGTAAAGGGAAAGCTTGGTCCAGTTCAGGACCTTTAAGCTTATAGTGGTCCAATTCTATAAAGAAGTCTCATCTGAGGATCCTCATGGAGAGAAAAATTTGGTCAAAGAAGATGACGAAGGGTGGATAGTTGTGACCCACTGAAAGAAAAGACAGTCGAGTCCAACCCAAAAAGAGTTCAGCTCTTACCAAAATTATAGAAGAGGGAATAAGGCTCAAAAGAATAAGGAAAAGAAGAAGACTCAGAAGCTTAAGCTCGTGCAGGAGGAAGATAAGGATTTCCAGTGACTCAGTGCTTAGTAACCTTGGCGGACTTCCTTTCAACAAACTTCCTTCGTGATCATCAGGATGAAGACTCAGAAGTTGTGGCGTGTCATGCTATCAACGAAACGGAGGAAGAAAACATCCCTCTAAGATCACTAGAAGAGAGTGTCAAAAAACCAATCGAGATTTAATGTGGAGGATCTGTTATCTCTTCCTCAAAAGTCCAAAATTATCCTAATTGATGCATTGTTAAATTCATGAGCATCAAGTTCGAGTGCACCGACTACTACATATGAGAGTGCTTCTTATTGCATGTCTATAGACTTCTCAGATCAGAATTTGTTGGGATCTAAACTTCATAATAGATTCTTGTATGCTTCTGGATACGTTCGAGAATAGAGAGTCGATCGGATTCTCATCAATAATGGATCAACTATCAACATGATGCCAAAGTCGACTATGAGGTAATTAGGCATCTTGATGGATGAGCTCTCAAATAGAAAGCTGGTAATTTAAGGTTTCAACTAGGACAACCAAAGAGCAATAGGCATGATACACTTAGAACTCACAATTAGCGACCTAAAGGCCAGTGCATTGTTTCATGTCATAGACTCAAGGACCACTTACAAGTTGTTACTAGGTCATCTTTAGATTCATGAAAATGGAGTAGCAACTTCGACACTGCATCAATGCTTCAAATTTTATCAAGACGGTGTAAAGAAAGTTGAAGCCGGCTCTAACCCGTTCTCAAAGGTTGAGTCTCAATTCACAGATGAAAAGTTTATTTGAAGAGTGATAATATCTCAGAAGCTTTGCCTTCAGAAATTCCTCTTATAAAAGAATAAGATAATTCACAACTAAAATCAATTGCAAGCAGGAAACCACATGAAAGTACAAAAACTTTTATCTTTGGAAAGGGTGAAGCACATACAAGCAGCACAAAGAGTATGATCTTGAAGGATGAAAAGGCTTCAAACCCACCAGTTTTACGTTGTGTCCCTTTGTCAAGATGTAAGAAAGTCGAGTTACTGTTCGTGGAGTCTCCAAAAGGTTTGAAGGTTGGCGACATCAAAGTCTTAAAAGAAAGCTTCACTACACCACTAACTAAGATAACGAAGCAGGAGATAAAGATAGACCTTCAATTCTTCAGAGCTTCAATTCTTCCTTCAACCAAAGATCTTTTAAAATGAATAGAAAGGTCTCTATTTATAAAGAATTTTCATGGGCTTTAGATGGTCTTGGGCCCATTTGCTTGTTGGTTTGGGCTTGGGTCTATTCGCCTGTTGGAATTGGGCTTGAGCCCATTCTCGTTTTTTGTCCAATTTTCATATCTAGGACCTAAATTGGGTTGGATATGATAAAACTTAACTACCCAAACTCAATCAATTTATAATTATCACAATGTTTGCTATGATGATGTGGTGGAATTTAAATGACCAAAATTTCTTGCTTAACGATATCTTTTGTAAATATTTTGATTCATTTTGCTATATTTGAAAATGACTCTTTAAGAATGATTAAAAAATTGAAATTGTTAGTTATATTTAAAGATTTTTATAAACAATTGGTAATTGTCAAAATTGGCAAAATATGCACAATATTTACGATTCATCACAAAATAAGTGATGTGGTCTTTTGTCAATTATTTTTATTATGAATTGCAAATAGTTTGTTTGTTTGCTGGTTCTCTTTGTTACAAATTGTAAATAGTTTGTTTTATTTTATTATTATACTTAAAAGAAACCCTTAAATAAAACTACTTCATAAAAAATGAAATAAAAAGTTGTGAACTAGTTAACATTACAAGAAAATAGGTCTTTTCCGATGTGTCTTAGGAACTTCAGGATAAAAGAAGCCAGGAGATATAACTTTTGTCGATACCATCCATTCGATGTTGGGAATGCCTTCATCCCCCAACACTGAGTTTTAAACATCGAGAATGGAACGAGCATTCCCTAACACTAATAGTTAAACATTGGGAATGGTCGAACCATTCCCGATGTCACATCAACATCAATTAAAAATAAAAAATTATTTTGTGGCATTCCCAACGCTGTTATGTAGACATCAGGAATGCCTGTCCACCCTGACATGACTTTGGATAAGCGAAAAGAATAAAAGAATATTTATACTTATCATGACGTTTGCATGTCTGACGTCAGGATAAGTGTAGTGCTCCTGACACGTGTTGTTTAGCACCAGAAGAGTGGAGGAACCCCTTACTCGTTTTGGGTTGCGTCAGACATTTCCCTTCAAATACCATTTTCCATATATGTTTTCACAAATTTGGATAGTCAAAAAGAAGAGAGAGAGGGACCGAGAATGATGGAGATGAATGCCAAAAGAGGAAGAAGAAGCTCCACTACTGTTCGGACAAGATTTTTGGAGAAATTTCTTTCGTGGAGTTAAACTTAAGTTGATGTTGTATTTATGTTGATTTCATACGATGTGGTTCGATCTCTAGAATTTGATCATTTGATTCTCTCTCGGTTGAATGCTTACCCTTGATTTAGAGAAAGTAGAGTACACGTAATGTTCTTGAAGTTGGAGTCTTGGAAGAAAACTTGGATTTTCAAAGGAGCTTTAATCTTTGAGGGTGATCGACTTTAGGAGTTATAGAGTCTTCTAGCTCTTGGGAGAATTCTCTCTAGACCTTTTGGAGTAAAAAATTTTCAACTATTGCAAATGAGGAGAACTCCTCTAATTTATAGAGTTCTTTGGTGGACTAAATGGGCTTGTAGTTGGTCTATGGACCAGACCCATGGGCTCAACCACATGGATTTGGGTTATATTTAACTTTTGGGCTAAATTGAGCTCATTTTTTTAGCTAAAATGAACTTAGCCTAAGTGAATAATATTTAATTTGACCAAAATAATAAACTTGATCCAACGATCATAATGAAAACATGTGGCATCATCAGAATTGGCCAATTTATTTCTTCAGGGACACATGTCAATTTTTTTAATTAGTTCCAAATTCAATTATTTGTATTTTTATCATTAATTTAGTAAATGATCTGGAAATTTATGATTGGGTTCAAATTTCCTAGTAAAAAATGCCCCATTTGAAAGATTTATGCACGTGTGGGTGAATGAATCTCGAAAAAGATAAATTTAAAGTCAAAATACGATCATTTTTTTTCTCAATTCAACATATCAAATTAATCAAACTATAAATTTAGTACACGAGTTTGATTTAAATTTGAAATAATGGTTGAAATATGACCAAACATTAATTAATTTGAGAAAAGTTCAAGGTTTTATTCGCAAGTTAATTTGGTTTAAGGGTACAAATTTAAATTTGATTTTTGAAATAAAATTTGGAACATAACCAAATTTTAATTTGAAATAAGGATGAGGTTTCTACCATACCTTAATTTGTCTTGAGGATGCACAAGAATTTGTAATGACCAATTTTAATTTGAGATAAAAAGAAGACCCTGAATCTTGGAATAAATTTGGATTTATGGCTCCGATTTAAATTTAAGATAAAAAAGGAGGCCATATATGCAAGTTAATTTGACTTGGATTTTGAACCCAAATTTTTATTTTAAAATTAGGAATAAAAACTATTCTTTTAAATATTTTAATTATCTCAAAAATGAAATTCAAGATTTATTCCAAAATTATTATTTTCTTATAAAAATAAGATAATATAATTGGATTATCTTTTCTTTATTAATAAGAAAAGATTAAATATCATTCATAATCCTTTTAGGAATTGGACTTGTTATATAAAAAGGATTAATAACATTCCTAATCCTTTTAGGGATTGGACTTGTTGACCTTATAAATAGACCTACACCTTGATCATTCATTCCTCATCAAGCAAGAGAAAGATATGGGAAAAAAAAATTCTCTTCTCCCTTTCTCTCTCTGTTTACTTCTTCTTTTTTTTTTCCTATCTTTTTGTCCATCTTTTTTTACAAGAACTAAAGGTAAGATCTTCTTCTTCTTCTTCTTTCTCTAACTTCTTGTCCTTTTTTTATAGAAATGAAAGGTAAGATGTTCTTTTTTTTTTCTTTTTGCAATCGTTTGCAAGGGTGACTCTACTGTCAGCAACCAACTTCTCTAGGAGATGATTGGACATTTTCCATCAGATCCACCTCCTTAGTAGGAACGATTGGGCATCTTGGTTTTGCTTCATCGTCAGCAATCCAACTTCTACTAAGAGATGATCGAACATTTGTCTTTAGCTCTACCTCCCTAGTAGAAACAATCGAGCATCTTGGTTCTACTTCACCGTCAGTGATCCAACTTCTACTAGGATGATCAAGTATTTATAAAATGGTTTTGTCTTCAAAGTTTTCATCTTTCTTTCATGTTGATCTCTTGTCATCTTTAGACAATCAAAAGTAGATGTCGAAGGTCTATCTTTATTTGATGAGGAGATACTTAGCCTTTTGAATGCTGAAGTTTGAGTAGAAGTAGACATTGGAAATTTGTTTCCTTCTTCTTTCGTGGCCATACTCAACCTTTGAAAGACCGAAGATTGAGTAGTTGAAGGTTTGATATGATCAAAGAAATAAGTTCTTTGCTTAATTTTAATTGGATTGTCGACTTCTTTAGGAGATGTATAATGATTGTCGACTTCTGCTATGCTAACAGCATGACATGCAGTGACTTCTAATACTTCCTCTAGATGATCATCAAGAAAGTTTCTTAGGAGGAATTTCGTCAAAGTTATATACCGTCAAGGTCAAAAGAAGTCCTCGTCTTTTCCTTTGATAAGCTTAGGCTTCACATATTCTTATTTATTTTCTCCTTCTTTTATGAGTTGCTTCCTTTTCCATGCTTTTGATGGAAGTGCGATTTTGTTTGAATGAAATTTGGTTGTCTCCCTTTTTACAAGTCTCGACTATCTATCCTTTGCCATCATCTTCAACAAGCTTTTCATTGTTTTGGGAGTTTGTCGTCATGGTCCTTTGTTGGAATTGGAACCTATAGGTTCGAAAGTCCTAAATTGAATCAAGCTTTTCATTTGATCATAAAATTGTATTGATGGTGGACACTTGAAGTCATCTCGACTACAACATGATTCGTCTAAGCTACTTCATTAGTATCCAACTCAATCTTCTTTTCACAAACCAACTTTAGAATCAGCTCCTTCAATGCAAAACACTTTTGAACATGGTGATTAACAACCAGATGATACTTGCAGTATTTAAGATTTCTACTTTTTTTGCTTGTTCTGGTTGTTCATTCTAGTAGTTAATAAGTTGTTTCTCTATAAATTGCTCCAACATGTCTACAACATCAAAGTTAGAATATGGATAAACTTTTTTTCTATCTTTTTCTAGAGTTGGGTGTCGCTTTTCGTCTCCATCATATTTTCTTTCCACTTTTGTTTCTTTTCTTTTAGAGAAAGATTTTAACGGAATTGCATGAACAACCATAGACTCTTTTGTGACACTATCCATGATCTTTTTAGTGTCGTTGATTTCATTTTTGTCATTCCTCATTTTTGGAACCAAGAAATCTTTTGCTCCCATGTTGGCAATACTTAGTTCCATATTATGGGCGCGAGTCGCCAACTCTTTAAATGTGTGAGATTTTATTCCTTACAAAATATAGAGAAGCTCCCAGTACATGCCTTGGGTGCACATTTCCACTACGGACGGTTTGGTAAGTCAAGACTTAGAGCTCTCCATCAGTTGATATAGGTGACTAGCTCTCTATTTTGTTATCTTATATTTGTAAGCTCCATCATGCTTATAGTGTGTCTGGTTCTGTAGAAGCGATTTAGGAACTTCTTTTCCAACTATTCCCAGCTGTCAATGACTTTCGGCTCCAAATTAGTATACCACTCAAAAGCATTTCCTTTCAAGCTTCAAATGTACCGTATAACTAGTTGGTCTTTTCATGATCCTGCATTCTTGCATGTTTTAACGAGGTGAGCAATGTTTTGCTTTGGATTTCCTTTTCTGTTGAATTGTTGGAACTTTGGAGATTGATACCAAACAGGTACTCATAAGTCATTGACTCTCTTGGTATATGACTTTGGAGTATAGAATGAAGTTTGTAGCGGTCCTCCATACTGAGCTATTATAGAGCTTGTAGTCATATCTTGCAATTGTTGGACTGATAGGGAGGTGACAAACTTTTATGTATGGTTTTCCTACAACACAACATTTCCTTTATAAGCTTTGGCAGCAGGAATTTTGCTTGACCCAGCAGTTTCACAAGCTTTTATTTGATCTTTCAAGGCAGCGATTTCGTGATCTCACTCCTCAACAGCTTTCATTAGGAAATTTATTTTCCTCTCCATCTCTGCCATGGCAACGTTAGTAGTTACATCAGCCATCATGACAGACACTACTTCAAGGCCTGATTCTTGCTCTAGTAAATAAGAAACAAAAGTAGAGTTGTCGAACAAAGAATTTTGTTTATGATGATCCCACCTTTAGAATATTACATCAATTGCTTAAAGATGCTTTGCACGATGGCAGAACCTTGATCCTGCTCTTGGATGATCCCCTTAGAACGACTACAGGTGACAGGTCCCGTGTAAGCGTTGCTTGCAACAAAAGATTTGGATGCAGCTTTCTTTGATGGCATTGGTTTTCTTGTAGATTTGGATTATGAGAGAGAGATGAGAGGTAGAGAGGTTCCACCGGACGTGTCAATTTGTTCACACGAGATTTTTGGAGAAATTTGATTTGTGGAGTTGAACTTAAATTGATGTTGTATTTATGTTGATTTGATGTGATGTGATTCAATCTCTAGAATTTGATCATATAACTCTCTCTCGATTGAATGGCTATGCTTGATTTGGAGGAAATAGAGTACGTGATGTTCTTGAAGTTTGAGTCTTGGAAGAAAGCTTGTAATTTCAAATGAGCTTCAATCTTCAAGGGTGGTCAGCTTCAGGAGTTAAGGAGTCTTGTAGCTCTTGGAAGAATTCTCTTTACACCTTTTGAAGTAAAAAATTTTCAACCACTTGCAAATGAGGAGAACTTCTCTATTTCTAGAGTTCTCTAGTAAGCTTTATGGGATTGAGCCTGGTTGGTCCATGGACTCGACCCATGACCTCAACCACATGGATTTAAGTCATATTTAACCTTTGGGCTAAATTAAGCTCATTTTTTTTTACTCAAATGAACTTAGCTCAATTGAATAATATTTAATTAGACTAATACAACTAACTTGATCCAATGACCATAATGAGAACATGTGGCATCATTAGAATTGACCAATTTATGTCTTCAAATTTAATTTGGGACACATGTCAATTTTTTTAATTAATCCCAAATTCAATTATTTGTATTTTCACCATTAATTTAGTAAATGATATAGCAACTTGTGATTGGTCTCAAAATTTTCTATTTAACAACCATCGTTTGTCATCCACTGTCATTGCTCGTCGTCACCGTCCGCTGCAAACCCATTCATCATCGATGATTGTGAGCCATCGCCCGCCCCTTACCGGTAAGTGGTTCTTTTTTATTTTTTACTTTGATTTGGTTTGAGAAAAAAAACTAAATAGGTATGTTTTTTTATTCTCAAGGCTTTCCTTTATGTGTTTTCTCCTCACTGTCGCCATCCGTCGCCAGCCTTCCGTCGTCGCTGCCATCCGCCCCTCGCTAGTAAGTTTCTATTTTTTTTAGGTAATTTTTTTTAACTTAGTATTTGTCATTGTTGTTGATTTTATTGTTATTGTTGTTGATTTTATTATTATGGTTATTGTTATTTATGTTTTTTTTGGTGATGTACGGTTAAACATAGTGAATTTGAAAATGATTTATTTGGCGAGTTGAATTTTTTTATGAACTTTTTAATGAAATGATGAAATTTTTGAAGTTGTGTAATGGTGTTGTTGTGGAATACGTTATAGAATTATGTTAAATTTATTGTGAATTTGGAAATGAATTTGGCTATCCTGCAATTATGATACTGATAACTTGTATAAATACAAGTTAAACAAGTTATTATGGTCTTTTAGATAGCATAATGAGACCAAAATGCATGATAAGAGTTTTATAATGCATAGCTTATGTTGTAAATGCATAATATTTAGAAATTAACTTTGTGTAAGCAATATGTCTGCTTTACCTAGTTTTTAGTGTCTAAATGCGGGACTATCAACAAAAGTAGAAGTTGGCGAATCACAAAGGAACATATGCGAAAACTAGACGAGAAGACCACATCAGAACGTGAAAAGAGGTTTGCTAGAAGACAAAAATGATAGATGGAGTTGACTGTTGGGATTTATGTCCTAAAACTCATAGATTGTAAATATAATCCATTGACCGTTATTAATAAAGTGTTATTATTGTAATAATTGTTATTGATTAAATTATTAGTTTTGTCTTAATAACCCAAATTCAATAAACTAACATCCTAAGTTGTTTAACGAGTCTTGAACAGTATGTAGAGACATACAGGGATCAATGTTCGAGATCAGCCTAAAGGGTCTATAGTATAAGGATAAGGTTAGGTACCTTATCCAGGTAACACTATGGATACAACTCACTTTGTATTTGATACAAACGCAATGATCTAACGCGTTCGATTAGTTGACATGCGATTAAGGATATCCTATGTAATGAGATTCATAAGACCAGACCACGAAATAATAACCATTAAATGTAACTCTATTAACTAGTTAGGTTTCTATTTCACTAAGATGACCTAGGTAACTTAGTCTTAATCTTGAGTGTATTATGAACTCTTGCTCGTGAGGGATTGTCCTTTTATTTGTACGAGTGAGAGTGGTCAGATCACCAACTCAATAAGCTTATCATTTTGGGACGAGACCGAGTGGGGAGCTGGGAACATAATTATAAAAGATGGAATTCACTCCTTCCCTACTTTAGGTAAGCAGATGAGTGTTCCCTTAAATGGTGTCTCTAGGTCTTAAACAAAGGGCCCTACCCTCTCTATGGCACGAACGGGGTTTTTGTTTAGTAGTAGGACCATAAACAGATTGTTCATTAGAGGAATATTGGTATTTAAGGATTAGAAGCAACCTAGGGGTAAAACGGTAAATTGATCCAGCTAGTGTTACAAACACTGATGAAAGACTAACTTACTGCTATTGGTTTATATCCATGGACATATAAATATATCTACAGTGAGAAGAGTTCAGCTGTGAGGCTTTAATAGAATGTACACACAGTTAACGAATATTGATTAATGTGGTTAATGAGTTCAGCCAATTAATCTCAAATCATTGTAGCTTCTGATCTGTAGGTCCATTAGGTCCCCTTCCTAGCTCGTACAGGGTAATGAGATTTATTCAAATTGATTGTAATTTGAAATGTTGAAATTTATTTTGGGAATTAGTTTAATGTATAGTGATACATTATAATATAAAGTTTATCAAACTTTGTTACATAAATTTAATTTTGGATATGATTCAAAATTAATTTATGAGAGATAAAATATTTGAATGAGTTTAAATATTAATTTA
>JBBPDI010068848.1:0-17641 GCA_037974545.1 Cucumis variabilis
GTGGGCTAGGTGTCTACATCTCATGTAGCCACATATCCCACTAAGTGTTAGTGGGATTATCCAACAAAATGTTGGATATTTCCACTAACTTAGTCTAAGGGTAAAATGGTCATTTGACCTTTCAAGTCAAAAGTCAAACTTTGACTTTTCCATGTCAAAAGTTAGTATTTTGATTTTTTACCATTTCATCTGTTTTGACTAATTTTGACCTCTCGAGCATGAATCCACATTTATTTTTTCAAAATTCAAATCACATTTGAATATAAGGCCAATCAAAATTTGATTTTTCAAAGTCAAAAGTCAATATTTTGACTTTTTACTACTTTGACCATTTCCATCAATTCCAAGCTTCCTAGTATGAATCCGTATTCAGATTTATAGTATTTAAATCTTATTTAAACATAAAGCTCTATTTCTAATCAGAAGATCAACGGTTATATCACATATACTTGTCAGTTTCTCTCTCTTCTTCCAATTCAAACAATTTGACTTATTCCATCACACTGTTCTAAGTTTATTCCATATGAGCTAGAAGGGGAACCTGATTGACCTATAGATCATGAGCTCCGACGATTTGATATGAACTAGCTAAACTCTTTTAGATCGAGTTAATCAATATTCGTTAACTAACGGGTCATTCCACTAAAGTCCCGCAGTTGCATTCCCCTCACTATAGATATATTTGTGTCCATTTGATAAAACCATGATCAATAAGTTAATACTTCATAGGTTGTTCGTAACCTTGGCTGGGTCAAAATACCATTTTACCCCTAAGACTACATCTTGCTTCTTAATTCCCACTGATCCACTATTGAACAATTGGTTTAAGGTCCAACCTATAAACTTAATTCCTCTCGGGCGAATGAGAGGGTGGGATCCCTTGTTTAAGACTTGGATTCAGTGCTTAAGAGAACAACCAATCTACTAACCCTAAAGTGGGTAAAAGTGAATTCCGTCTTCAATCCTATATCCCCAGCTATGCACCTAATCTTACCTCTAAAATGGGAGGCTTATTGGGCCAACGTGATGAGCTGCCCCACCTATGTAGATCTAAGGATAATCTCATGTGAACATGAGTTCATAGTTAGCTCAGGATTAAGATTAAGTACCTAGGTTATTAATAATCAGATAGTCAGTTTTAAATAGTAAACGATGTTAAAACGTAAAAGTGACTATTTCATGGTTCAGTTTTATGTAAACACTTTACATAGGATGCCCCCACTTTCATATCTCTACATGAACGATTCAGGATCACCTTGTTTGTACTTACTACAAAGCGGGTCGCATCCATCGTTTCTCCAAATAAGGCGTCCAATCATTATTCATATACTATAGACTATTTAGGTTATATACTAGAACTTGATCCGCATTTATGTCTCTACATAAAGTTTAAGTTTACTCAAAAATAGCCTCGGGACTTAGTTTATTGGATTTAAGATTATAATATTTAATTTCTCAGTAACGACTTTATTGAATAGAATATGATTCGAAACTACAAGTTTTATGACAAAAATTCCAACATTTTATTCTTTTTATTTTCCGAAAAATCAAAATATAATACCTTAATAACTATATTATCCTTAATATAATTATTATTCACTTCTATAATTTAATTAACTACACATATATTATTACTCAAAATTCTCAAATCTCACAAATTATCTAAAATAACACTCAATTAATTCCAGCATAATTAAATTCAACTAGGATAATTAAAAATTTAAGTTACATTAATTTTTGAGGTGTTATAATTGTTTATAAAAACGTTGTAGGTGCATTGGTAAGACCCAATGACATAACAAGAAATTCAAACGCCCCATACCTCGTGACATAGGTCGTTTTAGGCTCATCTCCTTCTACGATTCTCACTTGATAATAACTCGACTGTAAGTCTAGCTTTAAAAAATACTTTGTCCCATGTAGGCGATCAAATAGGTCAGTGATTATATTTGTTGCAAACTGTGATCTTATTTAGGACACGGTAGTCGGTGTACAACCGTAAACTTTCATCCTTCTTCTTCTGAAAAAGGACTTGGGCTCCATACGGAGTTTTTGCAGGTCTAATAAATCCTAAATTCAATAATTCATCTAACTGTTTTTGAAGTTTAGCCAACTTTGGTGGCGCCATACGATAAGCATTCTTCGTAGGTATTTTTTTTCCTAGCAGTAATTTAATCTCATGATCAATCATTCCTCCCAGAGGCATAGATTTAGGTAGACTATCTTAGACATATAGAATGTCTTTGGAGACTGTCTCCCCTGGATTTTCCAACGACTCAAGCAGAATTTCCATAAATGTTGGTTTGTCTCGGGCAAGGTCTTTCTTCAGTTGCTTGGTAGAAATCATTTTACCCCGTTAGGCTGGCGAATGTTTGTCTGTACAATGGTGGGTGTAGATTAAGTATATAATCACTAGACATTTGCCTAGTGGGATTGGTATAACATGATGATCAAGTAGAAATTTCACTTCCAATACTACATCGAAGTCATCTATTTTGATAACCATAAAGTCTATGAGTCTGTTCCATGCTCTCAACCTTAGCATCGTTCATTTTACCAGTCTGACAACAGGTAAGACAGTCAAATTTATGACCTTCATCTTTTCTGTTTCCTTCTCCCAATGAAGACTCAGTCATCTGGCTTCTACCTCTGTTATGAAGTTGAAGGTCGTACTAAAATCCACCATAGTACTCTTGGATGGTTTTTGGTTGATCCAACTATCGACGTACATTTGACCCCTCTTCGCTGACCATTGGTCTTTTATACGTTCTTTTGCAGAGACGACAAAAGTTTTAAGGCCCCCATTATAGGATTTTCACCTTTTTCTATCTTGCCAATTTCACCTTTTGTTTAACTCAATTTATTGTCTGTGTCTGAAGCTAATGTTCCTTGAAAGGCATTGAAAGCGGTTTGCTTGGGACACTCTCTAACCAAATGTGGCCCTTTACATATGAAAAAACTGTGAGGATGACTGGTTGTGTTCTGATTGTTGGGTCCTCACCAAGTGTTTCCTGTATTTTCTTGAAAGGGCTTGCGGTCCTTGCTATGACGTTTATCCTCCTTAAAGATTTGGGAGAACTTGGGCGATTATTTCTGTTTCTTCCAGATGAGGAATTTTGATGACATCTCATATCTTAGAAGTCACTGGATAAGTCCAATAATCGTTCGACTGCTGCGTATGCTAATGTGAGGTCTTGGACCCTTTGTTCATACAACTTGGTATTAGCTCACAACTTCAAACCTTCGAAAAAACAAAAAACTTTGTCCTTTTTTTGACATATTGTGTATGTCTAACATCAACTCCATAAACTGTTTCACCAAATGTTGCTAGTGTGCTTCAATTCGTGCAGTTTCCTTCGAGCCAGAATTTTGACATTCTTGGAAAGAACTGCAAATGGAGTTTGTTCTTCAGAACGTCTGATGTATCTATTGTGCAACGCCCTTCCTAGATGTCAACATATCGGGGACTCCACCACAACTTCGTACCTTTAGACAGATGCATAGTTGCGAACATCACTTTGGCCTATTCAATAATTGTACTTGTGGCCTTGAAATAATGCTTGATATTGAAGATGAAATTTTCTTATGCCTTTGAATCTCTTACCCCACATGCCTTTGATATTGAAGATGAAATTTTCTTATGCCTTTGCTCCCCCAGCTGGAGCTTGGTTTGCCATTGCTCGCATGGCAAGGTTCACCTTCTTTTTCATCTGTGTGATTTCGTTCCTAACGACATCGAGGGTTGCTAAAAAATCCTCTAACATATCATTTATTATTTCCAACATCGTCTTTTGGGGGTTATCTAGCTCAATAACTTATTCTTCCATATGGGTAGTAGAGCCTGACGAATTGTCCTCATGCTCGTAGGGACATTTCCAATTCTTACAATTCATCATTTTAGAGTGTTAACTCTTTTCAATAATTCGTGTATGGATAATTCATCGAGACGATTGGACGTCGCATCAATAACATCGACTTTCTTGGAAATTTCATTTAGTCAGGTTTCTAAGAAATGGATAAAATCAGGAACTTCCACTATGTCTGCTCTTCGAGTTCTACTAATCGTTATTTATGGGGCTTGCCCATTTTTTTTGTAGTCGGCATCTTTCTTATCAACTTTTAATTACCCAATTTGGCTCTAATACCACCTGTCACAATTGCAACCTTTCAAACTCGAGATGAGTGATTGTGCAACACTTGTTTGACCCAGTCAACAAGTCAGCTGATCAAAATCTGAAAACCACGAACAAACTAGTGGTACGATGTAGCCTTTCGATACGTTCTTGAGAAAATATTTTAGAAAATGAGAGAGAGAAAGAAATTCATTAAAAACATCGTTATAATATGAAATGAAGACTGTCAGTTGCAAGGGAAAAAGTTTGCTTGCAAAGAGTACGACAATGCTTGGACAGGGATTCAACTACTATGCATCCCCTATAGTACATTTTGAACATTTTCAGCTCTGGTAGGTTTGCATATAAAAATGTCAAAACATCACACATGTTTTATGACTTAAAAAGGAAAGTAACTAGCAAAACTATATATGAGACATAAAGACAAGATAAATTGAAGCAGTCATAGGCAAAGAACACTTTGGACAAGCATGCTCGTTACACCAAACGCTCCTTTGTACTATTCTCTTGGATAAGAAGGGTTGTGGAAACCTTATGAAAGAGAAGGAAATTGTGTTAATTAAATAGAACTCTTCTCTATTCTTTTTCGAGAGGAAAGTTGTTAGGTACATTTATTCCCTAGAAAGTGATATTTGTCACACCACAATTAGATCTCATTTGCAAAAATTCGCTTAAATAATTTGGACATTTATAATTCTTTCACTTTTAACAGTAAAATCTTTTGTTTACCATAGTCAAAAGTAGTTATAGTGATTTTCTTTAGTTCCCATCTCTCACTCTTTTATAATCTTCTTTGCACAGCAACCACGATGTGCCACCATACTATCGCTCATCAAAGCGTTGCAACATCATTACCATCCAAGGAAGTGGATGTTTTGATGCATTTGGTTGAATAGTGTATGATTGACTGCCATCTTTGTAACTAAAGTACATAAACTTTTGTGTTTTCAAATAAAAATATTATAGTCAAGAGAAAAAGACTATCTCGTTGCCATTTTCTTCACCGATGAGAGAAAGTGGCTATTCTCAATGGCATTGTCTAAGCCGTTAGGATGGAATGGGAGGGTAAAAGATTTTTAGGGCCAATTCTAACCCCAAGTTTAGTAGCATTGGGATAGGCCACTTTGGCTCTAACACTAGCTTATATAGCTTTAAGATAAGATCTTTTACATATTTGAAAGTTAACTTAGATCTTCCCATGGTATATCATAAATCGTCATGAAATCTAACCTGTTTCAACTCTTTCTTATGGTCACGAGAAACCCTCTCCCTTTCCTTTTCCTTTTCACACTCCCACCCTTTCTTCCTTCCACATTTTCCTTTTATGTTTTTCTTACCTAATGTTACTTGCTACAATTACCTTAGACAATCCTATCTAAACATATATGATGATATATGTGATGATAGTTTATCTTAAAAATGCAATGGAGTCTACGGTCAAACTATAGTCTTGAAACATATAATATAATCTGGATCTTATCTTGATCTTTAAAATATGCCTTTTAATAACTTATATTTACGCTTAACTACCGACAAGTATACACAATACTTCAAAGCCCCACTTATCTACAATAATTAGTTTACTTCTAACATGAACATAAGCACATACAAAAGTATACATGAAAAACTATATAAAGCAATGTTGGACTTGCGGCCAAAGACCTACATCAATTAGATAAGACACTACAAGAAATTCATTATTTTTTGTAGACCTACACTATAAGACACTATAAAACCTACACTATAAGACACCAAAGACCTACACTATAAGACACTACAAAAAATTCATTATTCAGTGACAAAGTTTTAGTGGCACAAGTAATTTTTGTCAGTAAAAGTTCATTTATATAGCAACACAAAAAATTGGGTCACAAAAGATTAATATTAGCAACATGTTTTTAATCCACCACACTAAAAGAATTAGTAACAAAACAATAATATCACTAAAATGTAAATAGTTTTAGCAACAAACTTAAATGTTGCTAAAACTTGAGCAAAAATTTCCCCCTTTCTTTTAATTTCCCTTCAACTTTTCACTAAAAAGATTTATTAAATATACTTTTATTTTTTATCTTTCCCTTTTTCTCAGCCATCTTCACGAAAAAAAACCCTCCCAAAAACCCCAACCTCAATCTTCTCCATCTCCACCGGTCGGCCACACAAAAGACACTATTTTTCTCATCGACAATGACCCACGACCGTTTTGACCGACCATTAAAGGGGATGCGTTTTGGTTGACACTCTTTTTTAGAGAAGGATCATGGGTATACAAGTGAGTAACTATCTTCATTGGTATGAGGTGTCACACCCCTCCCAGACTAGCTACCTCTCTAAGCCTAAAAAATGACGTGAAGCCAACAAATACCGTTCTTTTCTCAACGATACCTACTGACCTTTAACTTAACTACTAACTCCTATAACTAAAACAACTAAAAAATATATGTATAATCAAGTAAATAAACTTTTAACAATAGTAGTGCAACTCATAACTCAACCAACTATGGTTGTAACTTAAAATAACATAACAAGGTCTTATGTATACAAACATAAACACATCACAAGGCAACCTTTACACAACTCCCAAAACACTATAGAGTAAAATATAAACATACTAGATGCATGTTCTATGTATAAGACATACTATATGATGTAAACTAAAACTCGATAGATTTTGTACAACTATAAGTCAGGCTCTGCGACCGCGATCTCTACCTGAAAAGTAAGAAATATTTTGAAGACCTAGGCTAAAAGCTCAACGAATGATTAACTTTTAGCAAAACATGCTTAATAAATCCATAAGTAAGAAACTTAACAGACCAATAAAACAATTTCTTGAACTTTTCTCTCTGTCTCTCTATGCCCTGAATCTAAAACTCGAAAATGAAAAAACTAAATCAATACCATGACTTCCCTGTGAGATGGAAAACTAGGCATCCAAGAAGCCCTCATCTCAATATAACTGCTCTGAGATATGGGTAACTAGGTATTCAATGAGGCCCTTAGCTATATATAACGGGAACGTCCTAGGCATTTATTAGAGGCCCTCATCATATTGAACCTCTATGCATAGGAAACTCCTCCATAGAGTTACAATAGATCTCCAGACATCTCTGGTATAGAATAAAACATTCTTTAAGATCACAACTTTAAAACTTTAACTCTTGTAAGAAGCAACATGTTCAAGTAAATCTCTTCATAAATCAACTTATATTTTTAAGACATGGTTTCTAAATCATATTCAAGTTTAAATACTTAAAAATTCAGCTAAACTCATGCTTTGCCTTTGCATAAAAATTTTCATAAATATCACAAAACATAAAACATGCTTTGGCTTAATCAATCACTTTGCTTAAAACCCAAGCTATTGCTTTTAAATAAATTATCAAGCTTAAATTAAATTCATGTTTTGCAAATAACTTGCTAAATTAGTAAGTAAATCACACTTATTTAACTAAAAGTATGCTCAAACCATATAATTAGAAATTATTGTTTAAAAACAAACTTTAAACACATTTTGTCACTCATGGATTGAACTACTTCCTTTGGCTTATAGATTTTTCCATTCTCTTCTTGTCTTGAAATAAAATAAGTTAATCTCCAATGAATCCTCTTAATTTTGAAATAGCCTAAACTTTACTAAAAAACTGCAAAAACACAAAAAATGGCCTAAAAATGGTTATAGGCAAGGCTGACACATGGCATGGGCGATAAAGGTTGCACGCGCTTGCACAAGCCCCATCAGGGTGCTTGGTCGCATGCTAACCACAGAAAGATGCCTTTCGCATGTCCCATGGCCACCTGAGCATTTACACGTGTTGACCCTCCTTGCACACCCATGGCCTGCCACATAGCTCCGACACTCGCCTCATGCTGCCTGTTATGCATTGGGCCATTCTAAGGCACATGCTAACCTCGCTTACCTGTTTTTACAAGCAACACCATGCACAACTTCCCTGATGCTCGACCAACGTCAACAACAAAGCCTCTTAGACTAGATGCCCTATGCATTCTATAATTTAAATTCAACTTCTGGTGCCCATAACATAAAATCCAATCATCAAAATAAAAAATATCCTTCTACAAAGCTTCTTAGAATCCTCTTGAATATCTTATCTCAAACATTCAACTTCAATTTCAAAGTATTGAGTTCTTTGGCTTCAAATATTTGAAAGTTCCTCTGATTTCACCCGAGAACTAACCTTTGACAAATTTCTTCAATGGTTGAACTTCTTCCCAAAACCTTTTCTTCACGGCAATCCTACTTAACAAACTACACTCAAATGTGGTTTTTTTGAGACAAAAAGGAAGAAATTCACATGAGCCAAATGATAGAAATCGGTCTTCAAATTTGTCTTATATAATGGTTTGTGTATGATCACTTAATGACATCTTCTACTTGCCATAATTTGAGTGTATGCATGCCTAGACATTTAGAATCCACTCTAGCAAATACCCTTGAACGCATAGAAGTTACTTGGATGCATGGTGTTCAACTTGCTCTCATTGAACAAAAGGCACAAGTTTGGTTGCATGCTTTATACTTAACACACCCTGCCGCCTAGCCTCAATGCATAACACATGCCTTTACTTTCCAGATAGAGGTTCTTAACATTGATTTGGCCGCTCAACAACCTTGCTGCAAGCCTCTTGGCTCAACTCAACAACACTCATCACTTTACCCTTGCCAGGGCGTTTTTTGACCACCTCACCGTATACCTTTGGAGGTTCTTTTGGCTCTTACTTGGTTGCATAGCACAACCATGCTAGCCAAGCAACACTTATTTTTGAACTCTTTTCTTCCTCCTTTGGCCTTCTAACTTAATCCTTCAAATCTTTCAACACTTAGGTTATCTTTTACCACAAATTATTCTTCAAGGCCACCTTAACAACAACAACAACTTACTTGCTATTTAACTTAGGACATCAAAGGATAAAGAGATCTAGAATTTATATGAGGCCTTTTGGAGTGGTACCAAAAGCAAGACCATGAGAGTGTATGTATAAAGTGAACAATATCATATCATTGTGAAGATATTTAAAGGGTTCATATCCTAAAAAGTGGTATCAAAGCTATGTCCCCAATGTAACGATGCTGGTAGGATACTCATATGTTGAACAAAAATGTAGTAGAGTCTCAAAAGTAGGTCATGATGTGATTTATGGTTGAACTCTATTGGATCAGTGGTTTGCTCCGAGAAAGAAAGTTAGCGTAGATAGAGTTAGGCAAGTAGATAAGAGGATGGTCATGGGTATGCAAGTGAGATCAATTATGTTCATTGGTATGAAACCTTTTGGAGTATGGTACAAAGAGAAAACCATGAGAGTGTATACATAAAGTGAACAATATCATATCATTGTTAAGATATTTAGAGAGTTCGTTGTCCTCGATGGCAGTCGTCAAGTAGTCGGTTGGAACTCAAGTGTGATACCTAGTAAAAAAAATATAGAAAAAAGGTTGAGCCACCAAAGCTTAGTGAGTGGTGGTTTTATTTAAACATACTTTAATAAAATTATAAAATCCATGAAATGGTGGTTGAAGACTTCAAATATAGAGATAAAGTAAGTGTAGTTTAATATCAACATAATTTCTGTAAATCTCAGTATGGAGATAAACGTTAGTAATTTTTTTTACAAACAAAAACATGAATAATAAATTTGTCACCAAAATTAGTACACAAACATGGTTATACTATATATGAAGATATGTGATGTGTATAACAAAGAAACATGGTCATATTCAGTGGCAGATTCAGAAATTATATATAGGGGGCACATCGGACACTATATAATAAACACACTAAAAAATATTTTAAAAAAATATCACGATGTTTCACTGATGCTTCAATAACATTCACTACATTTGTAGCAATAAAGAAATACCGGCAATTTCTACATGATTTTGTAATGCAAATATGTGAATTTAAAATTATCATAAAAAACCTTTTACATGGAATGTTGTTGAGAGAGTGGAAGTTTGAATTCCGACTTTGTTCATTTTTTTTAAATTCTTGTTAAATAACAAATGAGAGCTAGGAAATAAGTTAGGGTTTTATCCTAGATGAGTTTTTTCCTCTTTGAAAAAAACTCATCTTTCTTTTAGGAAATCATTAAAATTTAGAAAAAAATTTGATATTTAAGAGAAGAAAATTATTGATATTTGAGAAATTTGAGGAAAGAAAATTATTGATGTTTGGAATAAAAACTATTTCGTGACAATTTATGAAGAAATTTGTTATTTGAATAAAGAAAATTATTGATATTTAAAATAAAACTATTTCGTAAAAATAATTGTAGCAGCGAGATTTGAACTCATAACCAAAGGGTTGTGCAGGAGAAAGGCACAACCATTACAACATAACAAAAATTAGGCATAATAATAAAAATTAGGCATAATGAATCTAAATTTAATATATACTGTAATCTAACACTTTAAAATTAATATTAAAATACAAAAACTAATAATATAAGGGGGCACGTGCCCCGTACTTGCAATGGGCAAAACACTCTGACACCCGACCCAAAGCCTTTGTGTGTACTGAAGTGGGTCCCAAAGATCTGATGTATATAATGACTACACTACGAAAAAACACATCACGTAAGTGTAGTGGGTGATCACCACGAGTGCAACTTCGATGAACTGAACATAAAATCTTAAAACATCATAAATTTGAACACTAAAATCATATTTAATCAATACATGATTTCAAAATAATCATAAAACATCTCAAACATATATAAAATCAAACCTTAATCATGAAAATCTACTTAACAATTATATCATAACTAATAAAAACAAAAACACTTAAACACATAACACTTGCTTGAAATTGTATATAATATTAATTTTTTATGTCAAATTCCATAATGTCAGATATATAGTAATTAATCTTATAGAAATAAAAAGGAATCGATGATATCATAAAAACTAAATTATTTACAAAATATAATAAAATTTTCAAATGGAATATAAAAGATTAAATGAATTTTACAATTGTAAATAGTTTTAATATTTTGTTATTTTTAAAAATGCTCTTAAAATAAATCACTTGTTGAAATTCTAGAGGGTAAAATTTGGATCATAAGCGGCTTTGATGATTGTTTGTTCAGAATATTAATTTGAGAATAATCTTTATTGAAGTGTCAAGAAAACTATAACACACAGATACAATCAAACTTTTATCCCATAGTATATACCTAATAGGATATACTTGTTAGATTTTCTTTAAAATAGTAACATTATTTTAATAAGTAATCATAAAAATAGTGGAGATTTTTTTTTTACAAATATAGGCATCGAAATTGTGGACCTGATCCACATTTTCCACCCACAGGGTGCCACGTATCATCCCCACTTCCACATCAAAGGAAAGATCTCGTGGACCAAATCCGACTTCTATATAGGGTTTATGAATTCTATTACCTTCTAAGTTTTAAAGGAGTCATTGGCTTAGTGACTTTTTTCCATCAACTCAGTAAGTGACCCATATTAGTTTTAAAGGAGTCATTGGCTTAGTGACTTTTTCCCATCAACTCAGTAAGTGACCCATATTACATCTTGGGTTCAATTCCCTATTTGTTCTTTTTTGTCCTCAAGTACATACGTACCAGCTGAGCCAAACTCATGTTGAGATTATTGTTGAACGTTTAAAAGCATAGGGTTTAAACTTAAAAATTATATAAATTATATATCAAATAAAGTACTCCATCAAACAATATTTAAAAGGAGAATTTACATCAATAAAAGAAAATGGAAAATATTTACGTCCTATAGCAAAAAAAAAAAAAAAAAAGGATAATTTGGGCTTGGATTAAAATTATATTATCCATTTTGGCCTTGGATTAAAAATTTGCTATGGACCGTAAATAATTTGGCAATTCTTCTATTTTTAAAAATCGCCCTATTTAAAATTTAAACATTTAAAAACATAGAGTTTAAACTTAAAAATTATGTTAATTTACATTGATGTAACCAAATACCTAAATATTTATGGTTTTTATAATAAAATAAGAAAAATCCATAAAACCTCATTATTTTTTCATAAATTCCATATATGACCTTGTTGGTTTTCAATATTACGAGACGAGTAATGTACTTCTTCGCCTTTTCTTCTTCTTTTTCTTTTTTACAATTTATTTATCTCATTTTCCAGATTTTCTTCTTTGCCGTTTAGAGTATAAGATTCGATTATTTAAATCTCTTATTTCATCTACAACATCATTAACTATGTACCATTGCATTTCTAAACGATTGTGTACCAAAATCTAAATGATCATGTATATTGTATTATACGATTGTTAAATTTGAAGTTTTTTCGATCATTTAAATTTGAAGTCTTTTTCCCCATCGTTAAAAATGAATTACACGATCATGTCTCATGATCTAAACCATCAATTAGACTGTAGTACCCAATCGTTTAGAAGAAGATTACTCAAGCGCATGCATGTGGCTGATTAATCGCGTATTGACTGAGATATTTTCTGTATTTCACATTATGGGCCTATGGGTTTTCTTATAACTTGTAGAAATACAAGTTATTGTCGTTTTTTATATAGAATGATAGGATCAAAATACATGGAAAGTATGTCAGAATGGGTAGCTTATGCTGTAAATGCATAAATATTCAGAAACACACTTTACATAAATATCTATGTCTGTTTACCCCATTTGAGTGTCTAAATGCATGATTGAAAACAAAAGAAGAAGTTAGCGAATCGTAGAGAAACCTGCCTGAAGACTATGCAAGTAGACTTTATCAGTAGGTGAGAAGAGGTTCGTTAGAAGACAAAAGTGGTGGATCATTTAAGCAAAAAATCTAATCTTCTGAGCATGTCAACGTTGAAAGTTGCCTGTGTTGTCAAGTCATATCAACTCCATCTACTACTTTTATCTTCTAGCGAACCTCTTCTCACCTATTGATAAAGTCTTCTCGCATAGTCTTTAGACGAGTTCCTCTGCGATTTGCTAACTCCTTTTATTTTCAATCTTGTATTTAGACACTCAAAATGGGGTGAAACAGACATGGATGCTTATGTAAAGTTTATTTCTGAATATTTATGCACTTACAACATAAACTACGCATTTTGACGTACTTTCTATGCACTTTGATCCCACTATTCTATTTAAAATTATATAAGTTATATATTAAAAGAACAAAGAAAAAAACACTTTCAGTGTTGTTTTAATTTCCCTTACAACTTAATTTTCTTTAATTTTCCGGTTTTTAACGACATTATCTTTTTTTTGTTTTTGTTTTAATATATAACTTTTAAGTTTAAACTCTATGTTTTTAAATGTTTAATAATAAATTTTAATAATTTAAAATTTAAAATTTTTCTTACAGATTACTTTAATTTTTTTTTGTTTATGTTTATAAAACATTCAAATCGTAATAAGAAAAACTATCAATCAAATTATATTTTTAAAATTATATGTATCAAGTGGAAAAAAAGAACAAACTTACAAAAAAAAAAATTGAACCAAGGTTGTAAGATGGGACACTCACCATGTTGATGAGAAAAAACCACTAAGCCAAAAATAAATATAAAACATAGTAACTAACAAGATTTATAAATCATATATGAAAATCGTGGACCTGGTCCACAAGTTCCTTCCTTTAAGGTGGTAGTAGGGGTGAGATGTGGCGCCATATGGGTAGAAATCGTGGATACTCCTTGCTCTAATAGCCACTCCATGCGACCATATGGGGGTCTGCTGCCTAGACATCCATCGTGTATCTCTCTGTGAGATAATACACGAATGCTTATTATGCGGAAGAACTCCTTTCACTCGTCTCTTCGCAGATTTCTTTACTTAAAGCTTAGAGACCTTCACAACACTTTGCAGTGGAAAAACAACTCTTGAACTTAGCTCCTTCGCCAAATACTTAACACTTAGCTCTAAGCAACTTTAGTTTCTAGGCGATTGAGCACAAAAGAGAAAATACAGTGGAATTAAATAAACTTCCTCTCGTTATTAACTTAACACTTTACCAAGAGTTCTCAAATTACAAATACATTCCTTTTCTTTCTTGAATGAAAATAAAAGCAAGTCTGATCTACACGTTCTTCTTCTTCTACCAAGGTGCTACCTCTTTGCTCCAAGGTGTTCTAGAGTATAAGACTCATTTTTTTTCTTCTTTGACAAACACTGCTTCTTGAAGTGGGGTACCTAGAGGTGTAAAGGCCTCCTTTCTTCCTTCATCTTGGTCACCTAACAACCCAACCCGAGGACATCGTTTAAGGCTTCCTTTCCTTGACTCAGCTCTTTGGCTCTCTAGCTTTCCGGGTCTAGCCTTACCAATCTGGTGATAACTTGTAGAAATACAAGTTATTGTAGCTTTTTAAGTAAAACAATGAAGTCTTATCGTATTAGAAAGGAAGAAAATGGAGGAAAAAGTTAGCAATTTGATTATTCCCTTAAATGAATGATACAAAAGCACTTCATCCCAATTTTACTTCTCTTTAGTGTTCTTATTGCCGAATTTTAGGAAAAATGGAGTGGAGCTCAGCGTTGTGATGTCTATGTGAGAGACCCGTTCAATCTTTGCGGTAAAAAGAAATAAATGCTAGGTGATTAAGATACTAGCAAACAAATGTGGTTTGCGGGAAATTTAGAAAAAGGAAGAAATGATTATTGTGCAGCATCGTTGTAGCTTTTCATAGGCTTTAATGGCACGTGACGTCCTGTCAACACAGGCTACTATCGATCGCAGCTGTAGCTTTTTAGAGGCTTTAATGGCGCATGGCGTCCTGTTAACATCAATTCACACCTTTAATTATAGCTTCCCACTCTAGAATTTGGTGTCCATAATTGGTCGAAGAGCAAGTTCTATATCGTCCATCTTCTCCCTTCCCTTAAGTTTTAGATGAGAGGTTAAAACAAAAAGAGAGAGATTCATCCCCTCCATCTTTCCCCTCACTAATATTAAAAAATCAGAGCCAAAGAGTATGAGAAATCATACTCTAAGGAATAACACTTTTCTTCTATTTCATTTGTAATTTTCCGTTATATTGTATTGTTTTTTAAGATGAATATCATGGCCGAAAGGTCTATAATTGTTTTTATTAAAGCAAATGCATTTCTTCGTCCACTCTTCCATTTCTATTATCTTCTTATGTTTAATATGTTTAGTTATATAGTTGATGATGACTTGTGTTTTTAGTACATAATGAATCAGGATGAATATATTATGAGTTTTGCTAAGTTACATGTGAATGTCTTAACATTGCACATTCGAAAGAAGAGCAATGGTATAGATTATGATCACCTGACAAGTGAGAACTACAATTTGCTAAGAGAGTAGTTAGAAGATTGCAATAATGCAATCTTATCACCACTCATCTTTTGCATATGCAAGCAAGAGAAAACTGTGTGTGTGGCTACATCATCGAGAGGTTGCGCGCCTTAATAAAGGATAAGTTACTAATAACATATTCAAGATGATTAAATACAAATCATGGCTTAACTTTGTGTATTTACATCCTGAGAGGCTAACATGTATGGCATAAGTGCTGAGAAGGTGCTCGACCTAATACTTAGTTAATGTATGCTTTGTATCGCATTGAAGTACTAAAGCACAAATTATTGCAGTTAGATAATTAAATGTTCCTTCAACACCTTGTCTCTAAGGAGTTCATTTTTCATGCTTCCAATTCACTATGCTTACCTTGTATAGCCAAGCACCATAGTGTAAATAAATAGATCAATGAGTATACTGTCCATAAATATATTGTATAGATTATACCACATGATTTAGTACACGATAGGATATACTGGGAGCTTAAAGTCTTTGTGTTCGACTCTAAACTTACTAGGAAACCTCTTTTCGCTTATACTTGGGAGGTAGAGAGAAAAACTTATGTGATAATGTTTATCTCTAGCATATTAGCTACACATAAATAGGAATGTGCCTTTTATTGCATTAACCTAATTAGTCGCCTATCAAGTCGCTCAATTAGAGCCCATTGCGTCAAACATGCGAGTATAATACTTACCGGAACATAACACTAAGATAAATGCATAAAACAAACAAAAAAAAAAAAGACAAGCACCTGGGTGTTGCACTATCTACATCAAGGAGCGATGTGCTTACCAACCAACTTCTTAAACGTGAGGTATAATGACACGACTCTCATGCTTTATAAGCATTCATAATAACTCTTTCTTCCTTCCTTAACTTGGCTTTCACGCCTGAGAATCATCCTTTATTTGGCTTTAACACCTGAAAACTTGGGGAGGGAAAACTTAAAACGTAAGTAAAAAAGATTTAGGATTTGTTTGGATTGAATTAAGAAAAAAATATTTTTCAAGAAACTCATTTTTGTTTAAACTCATTTTCCTAAAACTTGTTTAAGATACACTTAAAAATCTATTTTGAGTAGCTTCCAAACATTTAATTTTTTTTCAAAATAATTTATTTTCTAAATTAAACACTTGAAAAAGTAATCCAAACACACTATTAATGAGTGATGAGTTTGAGAAACACCTTTTGGGAAATACAACAAGTTCAGATAATAAAAGCAACAAGGTTAGATCACAAACATATGATTCTCATTGCATGAAACCACCATCACAACAAGAATAATAAGTTCCACACGCTTAAGTCAACACGCATTCCAAATTCATAATCAAGACCTGGAATTCTTGACAAGGTCGAAAATTGATATGCAAAAAGTAAAGGATTATGCAAAGTATATAGGTAAGGTCATTATCAACACATGTATGTTCGAAAATTAATGTGGTTGTAAAGGGTACTCATCTAAACCGCCTTGACAAAAGATTATTTGTAGTTTACCCTTGATTTTATCGTAGATAGGTGCAAGCACGAGTGTCGAACCAAAGGGAGTGTAGGATAGATGTTTGCTCGAATGTAATGCTTGAAAAGATTGAGATTAGTAACAAAAGGAAAAGAAAAGCATTGGAAACAATTTGGGGGAAATTATAAGAGAGAATGAGAAAGGGAATTTTGTATGCAATTCAATTCACAAAGAAAAGAGAGATACTAGAGATTAAATTCCAAGATGATAAGTGAGAGATGGGCTTAGGCATGGGTCAAATCTTATCATTGAATAAAATAATGTAAAAGAAATTGAATTATGCCTTACTAAGAAGAGACTTTAATTCAAGATTTCCTTGCAAGATCAAATTGCTTGACCTTGGAAGAAATTCTTGAATCAAAATTCTAAAAAAAAGTAGTGAATTTCATAGGGTTTAGTTTAATCCTTGCAATTCTCACTAAACCCATTATTTGTTCTTTAAAGAAAATCTCAAAATAGATAAATAACAACTTTGCATCCAAGGAATTAAATGGAATTTAATTTGTGCACAAAAAGTATGCAATTTAATTCCAAGAATTATCTAAGAACAATTGAAATCCAAAGAAAATCATTAAACAATTCTAAAATTGGGAGTGATAAAATCAAGAATCATGGATTTTTTGTATATAAGCAAGCAAATCAACTAATCTTGCATTAATTGATATACTAGAGGTAAATTGCTTACAATATTG
>JBBPDI010068859.1:0-17631 GCA_037974545.1 Cucumis variabilis
TCAACAAATGGATTTACATTACATTACAAGAAATCAAAACACATATTTTCAAATATTGCTGCAGGTTGACAAATATGGTTTATGAATCTTCCCATACACATAATTTTATTCAAATATATCTCTCGACATCAAAACTGATAGATTGTTACGATCCACGTTTTTTTTTTAAATTTGAGATATCAAAAATTTTGATAATGTAAAAATAATAGACATAGATAAAGTACAATCAATTGAACCACAATGGCAATACAAATGTTAAATTGAGATTGAAGATTATTCTTTTTCTAACTTTTTTTAGAGATTGATTATTGACATTTAAGATGGCATTTGGAAATTTATTGGATAAACTATTTTTTGTTAGAAATTACAAAAAGTGATATTTTAAAGTAAATGACAAGCAAATGCATTCTATATTAGGAAAGGAACAACACAATTAATAAAAGAATGCAAAATGTTCTTTTTATTATATTTTTTTTAAATTTTAACTTCCAATCATTTCATTCAACCTCTTGCATTCAAATTTTCTTTGGTAAATGTTAGAGTTTCAATCTTTTAATTTTGGATTTGAGAAATTACTGGTAAAAAATTGAAACTATTTTTTTAAAAAAAGAACTATATAATATTTGATAGATTTTATTATATTTATAAATAATTTTAATTATTTTTGCTATATTTAAAATTATCTATTTGAATTTTTATTTTAGAAATATGATTTATTTTTTAAAAATAGTAAAATAAATTAAAATATTTACAAATTATAACAAAAAATTTGGATTTTTTAAAATTAGCTTTCAATGCCACTGATGGAATGATATCACTGACTATCAAATGTTTTTTATTGATAAAATCTTTCGTAAATAAAATCTATAGTTTGTAAATATTTTGTTAAATTTACTATTTTTGATAATTTTCTTAAAAATATCACAATATTAGAATACTTGTTTTAAACAATAAAATTATAGGAAATATTTATAAGTAGAGAATTTTGATGATATATATAGATAACTATAAATGTTTCAATGACACATTGACATATTTGTAAATATTTTGGTACTTTGTTATATTTAAAAATATTTTAATGTAACAATTTTTTTTCGTTCGCTTAAATTTGACATGTTGGTTGGTGGGTCCCATAGACAAAGGTGGGGTTGGAAAGTCATTGTTGGAATGATTTCTAAAGTTGAAAAAAATTTAACCAAAAGAAAAACTTAAAATTACAAAATATTTGACAAAGCCATTTGTCATAATGATTTTTTTTTTTTAAAAAAAAAGAATTGAATGATCAAAATCAGTCTCTCTCTTTTTTAATTAAGAACTTACATGAATTTAAAACAATTGATTTTAACAAATCATTCATTCACTCAATTCAACTGTCTTAGAAGAGGAAAAAAAGAAGCCAATGAATGAAGCCTTTAGTTTTGTCTTTCTCTACTTTGTTACCTTATTAATTAACTTTATTTTCAAAGGATACAATTTTTAATATTTCCATTTCTCTTTTCTTGGTCAAATTATATATAATTTTCCCCTTCCTTTCTTTTTTATTCTTTTAAAAAAATTCTTTTAATATTGAACGCTCAATTCAATTGATGCTGTTGTAATGTCAAACTCTAGTTGAATCTTTTCATACAAATTACCTAACTAATTATAAAGTTTAAATTACAGTGAGGTACTCATCACGTACTAAATTTTAGAGAGTTAAAAAGAAGATATATATTATTTAAACATAAATATAGAGACTCGTTTTTAGTTCTAACAACTCTTTTTATGCTCATTTGTTATATATACACAAACGATGCCAACATCACACAAATTTTAAAAGAATAAATAGGAAGATATACACAAAGGAAGAAGAAGATTAAGATTGGAAAAAATATGTATGTGTAAGTATATAGTTCGTGTATATCATAACATAATTCGTTGTCTGATGGAGAAATAGTCAGATTGTTTGATTCATTGACCTAGATTGTTAAGTTCTAATGGGTGAAATTTGATAGTGAAGTCGTATTGTGTCCAAACGTTCTATGATAATTAATAAAGAAGATGAAGTGTGTAACGAGGTTTAAATTTTGTTGTAAGCGATCTTAAAAATTGCCAGATGTTGTAAGATCAATGTCGATTGATTCTTTACATAGTATGAGTGAGTTGTCAACCAATTACTTTCAGACAATACTTTTATTATCGTGAACATGTGGGTTTTTGAAAACAATATGTGGGGAAATTAAATTAGACTATATCTTTATATTTAATTAAGATTTTAATCTAACAGTCTAAGAGAAGAGTGTTTACTCATTATCCTTTCCTCTGATTAAGGATAACAAAACTTTCTTTAATTGATTGAAGTTTTAAATTATAATGCTTTTGTTGTTTCAAAAAACTAAATAAAATAAATCCCATTGTAACATTTTGTTATTTTCCACTATGTGAGAAGAGATTTTAGGTCTCAAAATAAATTTTGGTCAATGATATGATATGATGTTTTCAATCAATCTGCAATATTATTGAATTCTTATAAAGAAACAAAAAGTTAATTAATCAACTTTCATTTGGATAATTATTTGATTTTTTTAATAAATTAAGCTTCTTTAATTTTTAGAACTATTTTCTTCAAAATAAAAGAATAATGTAATATTTATCGAACATGTTGACTTATTGAAGAATTATTTAGTGTGGGATATAATGTGGATCAAATTGCAATGAGTAGAGGAGAGAGTAAGCAAGAAAATAATCTTCTAGCGTTGTTATATTTTGAATATAATTTTCATTTAGTGTTTAGGGTGTTTCAACGTATATACAATACATTAGTTTCTAGAATAATTAATTTAAACTATCGTTTTAATTCTTATACTTTAAAATTTGTTTAATTTTATTCTATAAACTTTTAATTATTCAATTTTAGTCGATAATTGTATTAAAATTTAAATGTAAGTCATTTAGAGTTGATTTCTTTTAATGAAATTAGCTAAAGAATAATAATGTTCATACAAAAAAAGTAATATGTGAATATGTTTCAAAATTTATTAGTAAAAATACTCTCTCTATGTATAATAAACCATAAACTTGCATTTGGTAACTAATTTTAATATTTAGTGAAAGTAAGTAAACTACAATAATGAAAAACTAAAAGAATAGCAACTGAAAATTGAACAAACCTTCAAATTGATTGAAATGATATTTTAACCTTCTAGGTTTTATACATTTACCTTCAAGTTTTTGCTCCTCTCGACCAATAACATTTTTTAGTTTATTAATTCAAACGAAAATTATTGTAAAGGATAAAAAAATTGCATAAAATATTTTCAAATTTTAGATTTTATTGATGATAAGTACTAATACATTTAAAATTTTCTCTCTAATTTAAAATCATTAACACGTGAGGATTAGTGAAAAATCGAAAAAATTTAGAAATTTAAAATAAAAATAGAAGCTAAGGGTCTGTTTGGTAACATTCTTGTTTCCTGTTTCCTATTTATGTTTTCAATTTTTAAGAAATAGATGTGTTTGGTAACGTTCCTTGTTTTTCATTCTAAAAAAAGTAGAAACGACGTTTCCTATTTTATAATGAATTATTGAGAAAAAAAGTAGTTTCTCCTGTTTTGTTTTTTAATTATTTTTATTGGTTTTCTTTTATTTTTTCTCAATTATTTTTATCGGTTTTCTATTTCTTTTTCTCAATTATTTTTATTGGTTTCCTTTTCCTTTTTGTGAATTATTTTTTTATTTCCTTTTCCTTTTTCATTTTCTCACGTGATTTCCTTTTTCTTCATTTTATTTCCATCTTCTTCCTCAAATAACCAATCTCCACGTGGTTTTCTTTTTCTTCCTCTTATGTCCATCGTCTTCCCCAAATAACCATTATCTTCCTCTTCCTCTCATTGTCTTTGTCATCTCCCTCCTCGCCTCTCATCGTCTTTCTCTACACAACGTTTTCCTCTTCGACCGATCTGGGTTTTCCACTTCTCTTTCGTGGATCTGGGTTTTCGTCGAATTTGTGAGTTTTTATCGTGGATCTTTGTCTTCCTCTTTGGCGTGGATTTCAGTCCTTCTCTTCATTGTGGGTTTTCATCTTCCTCCTCGCGAACTTTGTCCTTCAGATATCAATCTTCATCTTGACCTCTATAAGATTACTAGAAGACCTTCCTATATAGGTTTGATAAAGTGAGCAGTGTAATGTTTAATTGAATTAGATGTGAATAAAATAAAAAAAAATCTCAAAGATAATAAAGAAACAAGAAACAATTATCAAACCCATTCATGTTTTTTATTCTAAAAACAGAAGAAATAAGAAACAGAAAACGAAAACGTTACCAAACAAATCCTAAATTTCTCAAAAGAAAACATAATACCAAAAGAATAATAAATCCTAAATTTCTCACAACTATAAGCTTAAACAAAATGTGATATGTTGAGACATGTGAATAAATAAGAACCATATTCTTCAAAGTTAGCTTTACCTCAATAATAAATAATAAATTGTATGACATAAATGTATCCACGAAATTAAAGATTTGATTGCATCATTTTAAATAGAAAAATCAAAAGATTAATTTTCTTTTTTAATTTGATTATTGATGTAAAAGAAGTGAAAAAGAAAAAGAAAAGGAAAAGGAAATGTGAGAGATGACAATATGAGGTTATGATGTGAGGATTTTCAAAGGGAGAGAGTGTGAAAGCCGCCCTCAAAATACACGTGCGCTCTTTACATTATATATATATATATATATGTATGTATATATATATATATATATATATATATATATGATAAAACAAGAAATGTAGAGATGAAAAAATAATAATTTAAAAAACTAAAAACTAAACGAGCCACAAATTTACACGAATATATATTGAAAGACGAGAAAAAAAAGAGTGTATTTTTCAAAACATTAAAATTTGTACTATAGTTTCATATGAAATTAATACAATTTGTTAAATTTTTGTTTCCCAATTAAATACCAAACAAAATTCAAGATTTTTTTTTTACTATTTTAAAGTACAATGATAATTAAAGTAAAGAAAAAAAATGGGTAAATAGTTACTGAGTAAAACATTGGTTAATTCAAGATGGGTAATCTTCAAACCAAATTTCTGACCTTTTCACCTTTACAACTTTGTGGTTGATTAAGTTTTACTTCCAAAACTTTATATTATAATTTTCATTACTATTGTTTTTCAAATGCAATTAATTAATATGGTTGATTATGGATTAATGTGAACAATATACAATAAAATCAAATCTTCCCACTCATTCATTCTCCAACTAAACTAAACTATAGGTATCGTTTATAAACTTAATTTTTAAAAATAAATCCTCATTTCATAGTAACTATTCAAATTACTTTAATAATTACTGCATGACTTTAACCAGAAATATTTTGTTTATTTAGTAGATGCACTGAGAGAGCATGTTAAGGCAGAAGGAGTATGTTGAAATAGTCAATGGAAGAAACCAGATTATATAGTATTAGATGCTTGAATCTTCCCCTCTAACTTGAAAAAAGTAATAATAATGATTTAGAAGTTGGTGAGTAACATTGGATAGTCTCTTTCTTTTTATAGGTCCACAATAACAAATATATGTAGTTTTGTTTACGTGTCGATTATCGAGAGGTTGGAGAGAAGATACAAACTTATATATGTCTCCCTTTTAAATATGTTGTCAAATTTTATATCTTTGACAAATTTTCCTTATAACTAGGGTGTTGTTTAATTTTTAATTTTGTCTTTTTTAGTACAATATAAATAAAGAAATTTGAATATATAACAGATTTTGTAGTTATGTTAATTAAATCGTGGAAATATTAACTTTAAATATGTGAGAATAGCATGCCTTAAAGCTTATATTAGGAGAGTAGATATCGTGTGTCAAAACAATACAACGGAGTGCATTTTTGAGTCGTATATGAATACTTGAAATATTGTACATGATTATAGAGTGTAAGAACGTATATAGTTAGATGTTCGAATTTTTTAATAATTAAACATATTGACATTTTAAAATTTAAAACCAATAAATTAGTTCCAACAAAAACTAAATTCAATTCACATACTTGACCAAATTGAAAATGATATGCGAGCATCAAAATTATAATTTAGCCAAAGAAAAAAGAAGAGTGACTTTATTTATTCAACAACCATTATAAAAAGAATCTAAAACTCATGCCAACAATATGTAAAAAAAAGAAAAAGATCAAACATTTTGAAGTTAGACCATAAAAGCTAAACAAGTTGAAGTTCATAATTGGAAGGTGGACATATAAAAAAACAATAAATAAAAAGTATAATTTGACTTTAGATTGTCCTTTCTCTTTTTTATATACAAAGAGGTGTGATTCTATAGTTAATTTGGTTAACTTAAATTATAAGATTGTTTATAAATCATTTTTCGGCAAATTATTGATCAAAATTGAACCATAGCTTCTAAACAAGATTGAACCATAGCTTCGTTAGTCATTTACTCATACTTGAAAATCAAGTCCACTTAATTTTCATTTATTTGTTCACAATAATATATATAAATACGATACTTAATTTTAACGAGAAGAGTTAGCAAATAGATCATATTATGTTCATCAATATTAAACAATTCAAATGTAACCTAATTGAAATATCTTAATACATCTGTTTAATCTTTTCAACGTTTAATTTCTTGTTTATTGGCAATATATAAAATGGACATGCAAACATTCACTAACGACAAAACTAAAACATCACACATATATATATATATATATATATCTTCTTTTAAGTTTAATTACCATATGATAATAAAAGCAAAATATTATTAATGTAACTTTAATTTTAAACAATATATTAATGTTCAACGTAATAGTAACAAAGGCATGCCAATAATCATCGATAGAAAACAAAAGTTAAATAATTTTAACGAAAATAATTCTACATTTTAATGAGTTCTACGTTGACATGAAAATTGACGTGAATCAATATTTTTTATATGATACAATAATTAAGATTGTAATATAATATTTGATACGTCGTAAAATGATATATTTATATTTATGGATTGCGCATGCTTTTGGCTCACCATCTCAACCCATAATTAAAATTTAAAATATCAAAAAAATTGATTTTGTGTTTGGAAAATTACAAAAGATATCTAAGTTGTGGTTGAAATTTCTCTCTCTCTCGTCCAGATACATCCAATAAAAAACAAAAAGAAAATCAAATCAACTAAAATAAAATCAAATAAAACATAATAAGAATAAAGTTAAAATAGTCCCATGCATGTTTAATTTCTACCGCACACACACACAATATATATATATATATATACATTCAACTTGACCACATATTTCATAATTCTTGCAAAATACAACCCCTTAACTTTATTTTTCTATTTCAACAATAAGCTAATTGCTTTAATCAAATTGTTATGGTAAATTTACTTTTATATTAATATTTTAGTTTGAAGAATAAATTTTTTATAAGATTTAAATATGATTGATGATATCTTATATGATCATATATCCGTGTCAAATTAGCACTAATCACTTACACGAAAAGTTAAAAGCTAATGAATTATTATAACATTTGATAGTGTATAATAGTATTATTGTTGCTATGAGAATCTACTAATAATATTATTAAAGGAGATAAAAGGAGGTTATGTCTAATTACTATATATATATATATATAAAGTTAACACACTTTGCCAATTATGGTATTTTGATATGAATTTTTTTGTTGACTTTCTAATACTTGATAAGTTTTTGGATCTAAACAAATCAATATTTAAGAAAACCAAATATATATATAAAATTAAGTGGATGATTTTATTGTTTGTATAGTAATTGGAGCTTGTGTAGATGCCTAAATTTGGATGGAGAGAAGAGTTTGACTTTTATGTAGTAACAATGGTAGTTTTGTCTAGAAAGAAAGAAGGTATGTGTGACATACCAAAGAAAGAAAAATTATACATCGTCCATGAATTCTTAGATATAGTACTTTATGTGTATTTAATGCTTGATTGTTAAGAAAAAAGTATGAAAGTTTGAAGATTTAAAAGTAAGGATTGATTTTATTTCCTTTGAGTTATAATAATGTATTTCTTAAGATATCTAGGTGAGACTTTTAAGTTATTTGAATTGAAATTTTAGGGTCAAATATGAAACATGTCAATAGAACCGAGACATTTATTAGTATATGCCTCATATTTCATGAGACTCGGCCTCAATTGGGCAGCTTTGTCGAGAATTGGATTTTAAGCCTTTAGCTTATTATACCTTGGAACCAACCATGGATTGGGCATGTTTGCTACGACATATAAACCCTATAGTTGAGTCCTAAGTGTGGTTTTAATTGGTTTGAGTACTTCTATCATTTTCTTAGTTTTGTATTTGAATTTTGCGAAAGGTACTTCGTTTATGTTCTTATTGGTCCAAAACTTATTTATGATACATACCTATATATATCGTTAAAATTTTAAGTTGTTTTTGTGAAGTTTGATAGATACATTGGATGAGAAGAGGGCATCAAATGCATGAAAGAGAGTGTTGAGTGAATGAGTAAAACTTCACAACCGTACCACAACCATAAAGTGACTACAAAATCACATTAGAATCTTTCATATATTCATATATTAATGATCGAAAACTGACATTATATATATATATAGTTAAGGTCGTACGAAATTTAAAAACTACCTGACCCAACTTAATTGATAATAGTACATTAGTACATTCACAAAATTAACCATTCAAATTAAATATAGAAGTGTATTAGACCACACACATATATATCATATATGAGGGACAACAAAAATGACCCACCATTCTTTTTACTGAGTTAATCAACTTGGGTCCTAATGTACTATACCTAAAAAAAGTAGTTTTCATATGGTTGAGGTAATAATTATTAAAGCTTAGGTTTTGGCATGTATACGACAATAATAAATTAATTTAAAATTATTTTTCAATCTTTTGTTAATCACTGTTTAAAAAATATAGTAAAATATCACCAATTGAAGTCGATAAAGATTATAAAATTTCTATATTTATATTTTTAACAGTTTTGTTATTAAAAACAATTACTAGATGTTAAGAAGTGAACAACTCATATCTTTTACAACGACTAACACATTTTATGTATCTCTCTTCTTTTTTTTTTCTTTGCTTTTTAATTTTAATTCTTAAGCTTTTAATTTTGTGTGGTCTTTAGTTTTTTTTTTTTCATTTGCTTTGTTTCTTTTATAAATTTTTTCTTCTGTTTTTGCTTATTATTACAATAGAAGTTGGGTTCTTTTCATATTATTTTACACAAATTTTCTTTTATAAGAGAGAGGTAGAGAGATTTGAACCATATATATTGTTTAATTACTAACACATTTATATGCTATGTTATTTAAGTTATGCTCACATCGACTTAGATACATAACACATAATTTTTATATAGTAAAACCCATATAATATATAATAGTAATTAATTATGTTGGTATAATACAAAGATTAGACACAAATATGAATTACGTTATAAAATGATAATTATTTTTGTCTAAAGTCAGTTGTTAATTAATTAAATTTTTATGATTATAACTTTCTTTTAGAAATATCAATCAATTAATTATGGAGAGTAGAAATAGCCAAAAACAAATTATGATAATAGAGCTTATGTTATTTACATTTTTAAAATTGTAAAAATAGCAAATTTAAAAGCAAATTACTGTTAGATTATCGTTATATTTACCAAATTTACAATATACAAAAAAAAGATGTTATAAACTGTTTTTTTTATAATTTTTTTTTGTTATCTAATGCAATTTTTTATTAATTATATTAATTTAAACCTTGAGTACATATAAAATTTATTCCAAAATGATTTGATATCTTTTAAGTATTTGAAGGCTATTGACCAATGACCTTTAATTCTTTAATAACATCTATCAATTAAATTTCTAAACTTTTCTAAGTAAATCTTATGGATTTATTAAAATTTACTTTAAGAGAATTGTTCATAAATTAAATCAACTTTTTTAATTGTCTACGTGTAAAATTGACATAGGAAGAAAGATTACAATTTATAGTTTTATTTTAGTATACAGAGAAAAAAAGTTTAAGAAGATCATTATAAATAATGAAATAGCATTATTTATATTTTTTTACCAAAATAATTGTGTGATACAATTTTGAAGAGGAAGACAAAAGTAGAAATCACATATGAAATTTTTAAAGGATTAAAGAATGTAATTTTTGTTTATACATATATCTATATTTGAAATCATATTTACTCACCATATATGAATTAAGGATTTATGTAACGTTGTCTTTAATCACTAAATCAAATAATTGTAATGGAAAAGAATAATGATAAGACATAAATTGATTAAATTATATGCATGAGGTCTTATTTTTAGTTTTGTTGAATAAGGCTAATAAAAACAAATTAAAGTGGAGTTTACTAAAATTTTGAATTAAAGTAGAGATAATTAAAAGATTCTAACCCATGTGATATTTAGGAGACTAGATTAATTAACTAATTTAGTTTTAATATTAAAGTACTCAAATTGTCAAATAATCAATAGTAATTATCATTAAAGGAAGAATCTTTATTTTTATTAAACATGTGGAAATTTGAAATAGTAAAATTAATTAACATCACTTTCATTTCATGTTTATCCTCAGATGATAAAGAAAATAAAATGTATATTACTTTTTAGGAATAAAAATAAAAAGTGAAGAATAAATTCCTATAAATATATGTAGTTTTATCTTTAGTACAATAGATAATGTTTGATTATATTTTAGGGTTTGTTATGTTGAAATTTAGACTATTATTTTTGTAGGAGGATAACAAAAATTCTTCCAAAGACAATAATAATTATAAGACTACATAGCCACATTAGTGTGCTAAATAATACCATGTCCGACCACTTCAATGATGATTTATTTTCATAAGTTCTCGTGCCCTAATCCTAAACCTAATGTATTTAGGATGCTTTTTAGCTAGGGTTTTTGAACCTAGTTAAGCAAGTACAATAATTTTTAGGTTGATTTATCCGACTCAAAATGAGGTTTGTCCTGCTCTTGCTCTTTCATTGTTTCAGGTTGTGCTCCTAAATAATTTTTCTTAGTTGAATTATACTACGTAGTAGTACTTTATATTTAATCATATTTATCGCTTTTCTTTAGTACAATACTAAACCACAAACCTTATCTTAGTCGAGATATCACGTTATTATGATAAATTTATTTTGATATATTTATAATAATATTTGTTTTTATATAATGTTATAACTATTTACTTTCTAGCATTTTATTTCCCTATAAATATCAATTTGGAGGTTTGTTGACTTAAATTTATTTATACTTATATATTCACAGTCAAATTATAAATATTTTAAAAGGTTAAATTTTTTACAACAATATAAAATTCAATTTTATTAAATTAAAATTTCAATTTCAATAGTAAAATAATTACTACTTTAAATAAAATTAGAAAATATCCAATCACCCAAAATAAAATAAAAGATATCAGAATCAAATATTTGAATAAGTAATATCTATACTACTAAATATTAATTAATATCAACATTTTTAAATAAATAAAAAATTTATTATATCGTAAAAATATAATAAATTAAATTATTGTTGATACGAAGAAAATGTAATATAAAAAGAACTTTAACTCAAGTGATAAATATTTATATATTAGTTTGTATTTTTCTAAAAGAGAATTTAGGAATAAAATTGGCATCGATATCGACATTTTATCAATGTTTTTATCAATATTTTAATAAAATCAAGATTTTGAGATATTTTTTTGGAAGAGTATAATGCAATGGTTTACATAGTTTTCTGTTGTTTATGTTAGCCCATCTTTATAATTTTTAAAAAATATTTCTTTATGATATCTCTACACTTTTTAGCTAATTAGAATATTTATTCTATATCTTAGTCATTGAATATTCAAAAGGTCTATTTTTTGTTTTTAAACTTAAAATAAAATTAACAATTATTTTGACCATCTGTTTTCTTAGTTCAACCAAGATAAATAGATAAGAGTACGTTAAATATATACACATAAATGTGTTTGCATATCTTATTTATCAAAGTCACATAAATTATAAAAAGACCACGGATATCAATTATCAAGCATAACATAGTATCGAATAGAGGTGAAATTCATTTTAGCCACATATATTTAAAAAATATTAATTAGTAACAAAATAATAGAAAAACAATAATTTTTATTTACAATTTTAGAGATTAAGTTATATAATATTAATATCTAATACGACGCGATATTAAATTTAGTGATAAGAACGTCCATCTACATATTTTCATAGTGATATGATATTGTTCATTTTACACATACAGACTCATAGTTAATTTAAAAGGTTTCTCATATTAATGGAGATTGGTTCTCCTCGCTTATATACCTATTCAATCATCCTCTTGTGATCTAACGAGCTTTTGCTCACATTTCCAACAAAGACGACAACAATGCTAGAAAGTACGTCGACCAAAATGTATCACCATACACTTTCAAATCTGCTAAAATCATATAAAATAAAATAGAAAACTCCTAACCTAGAAGTAATCTGTGGAAGACCATTTGGGGACCGAGCTACCAAAGAGACGATAATTACAAAAAGAGATCGAACTTACCTATCCAAAAGCACAAGACAATTCAACCATCTTCAAATTTAAGAGTTTCATTAACTGTTTCACTAATATTCGAGTGTTCGACAAGAACCAACGATAATTATACTCAAGTTGACAACATATAATTATACAATTTTAATTGAAAGCATTGGAAGTGAAATTGGCACTCGAGGAAAGTAAGTTCTTAGGTGTTGCATCGCATGAACAAAGCTAAGCTCCAATCAAATCACAAAAAAAAGAAAACAAATTAAGAGTAAAAAGATAGAGAGATGTGGAAGGGGACCAAACCCCAATAAAATCAAATCATCATCATTATTATTGTTTATTTCTTCAAAATTATATATTGTTATTATTATTTTGAAAGAAAAAAAAAAGAGCTCAATATAATTCTTCATTCTTACTAAATTTCCTAAAATTTATAATATATGGTTGATGAATGTGAGGTAGATAATTGAAGTGAAGCATTGCTTTAGAAATAGGAGGTTGACCAAATTTGTGGGGAAATTGATCTCCATCTCTTCTTTATCTCTAATTTGGCAATGATTGATTAAAATCGTACAAATTTACTCTTTAATTTAGAAATCGTGTTTTAAATTATTTCTTTACCCTTTTAGTTCTTAATTATGAAATTGGTCCTTCAAATTTAACTAATAGATTCTTCTAAAACATCTAAAGATGTTTTGTAGGTTATAAACTTATAATTTTGTGTTAATATATAAGTCATCGACATTTTTAAATTTTGTAAAATTTAATCTATCTATTATATATAAATTTTATTTTTTTTTCTTAAAGAAATATTAGAAGTTCTAGCGAAGTTAAAAAAAACAAATACGAGTTTTAATTTTTAAAACTTTTTGGCTTGCTTAGTGTAGTGTGTTTAAAAAATTAATTAATTTTTTACCAACGAAATTGGTACATTTTTTAAAAATCAATCTCATAAATTTGTATATTAGTTGATATGCTTGCTAAGAGAGAGTCTCTTGGTTGAGATTTTTTTTCAGGGTTTCTTGATTTTCCTGGTTGGATTCGTTTCATTTTTTTAAAATATTGTGAATTCTTGTATTCTCGCCTCTATGTTGTTTCTTCTTTGTTGATAAATTCTCTAATAAAAAAAATTAGTATTTAAAAAAAAGACAAATAGTTTTAGTTTTTAACAATGATGAAAACATCGCTCAAATGTAGATATTATCAATAAATATTAATGTAAAATACTCATATATAAAAAATTAACTCCAAACATGTTCCTCTCTTTTAAAATAAGTTAAAAAAAATCGACATTTTTACATTTTATTAATTTTTTATAATAGAAATTTTACTATACATGAATAATTAACAACATGAGATCTATCTATCTATATATAAAAGTAGAATTCACATAAATTTATAAAAATGCTCACACCCCAACAAAAATTTCCCAATCTATTTTGTAGACCCTAAAGTAGATAGCTAAGGTAGTTGTAATAATTAAGAATTTGAAAAGGATGTTAATTTGTAATGAAGGACATGCATTTATCTCTACAAACAAGGACAAAAAAATAAATAAAGTTGTTTTTCATAAGTGCTGAAGGAAACTTTGGAAGTGTATAATATAATTGACAAAGATATATATAATTAGGTGTTAATTTCATACATAGAATAGTTTACACCACAATATATATATATATATATCACCTAATTAAAATTGCCACATTCAAAGCATATATATCACATATTATATGCTCCAACTTTAATTTGTACTTGCTATGGTTTGATTCATTTTCTCTTTTTAACTTTTTTTTTTCTTTAAAAAAAAATAATATCTCAATTTGAACCTACCACGTGTAATAACGACAAAATAAGGTTTGAATATTATTTTAATATAATAGGAGAAAGAGAAGTTCAAACAACATACATTTTAATTGCAAACACATTTATATGTCAGTTAAGTTATGTTCACTTCAACATTTATTTGACTCTTTTACTTTTGCTTCAACATTTATTTTACTCTTTTACTTTTGTTCTTATTTTGGTTTAAGTAAATTAAAATTAAAAATAGTAAGGTAAAATATTTTGGAAACTTAAATTAGAAAAAAAATAGTTTATACAAACTTGATTTGTTTTTATAATTTGGTTCAAACTTAAATGTGTTTAAAAAATTGTGAAAAACTATTAAAAAAAACATCACTTGCAAACAAACATACTCTTAAAAAATAAGAACAAAAATTCAGTTGGTCGAAGGTTGACAATCTCAACTAAGTTAACATTCTCTTAGCGTCCGTCTCATCATATCTCAATCTAAAATATGGATTAATAATGAAAAAAATAATTAAAGTACATACAATGGAGTTTTTTTTAGTTATTATGGTTGTGTGAAATCTTTAACTGATTCATTACTCAATCTATTTTCTCGCATTTCTTATTCTCTCTTAACTAAGTTGAGAGTACACAAAGTATCAATTGAACTCGACTAATTTGATTGCTCTCGTTGTGACTCTCTTGTTATTTTATTTTTTAAAACTTAAAAAGGGTGTATCAATTCACTATTTAAATTCAACTACATATTTATAATTCTTCCATAAGAAATAGCTAATGTTAAGAAAAATGTTCAATTTACATTAATCTCAATTTTAAGTAATCCATAAGAAGAAGAAGAAAAAAAACTGCCCTTTTATCTTCTAGATTAGTCAAAATTTGCCTTAACTATACAATTTCATCTAACTAATTAAAAACTTTATTAGAAAGCATAAAATGATGAAATTAGTAAAGTTGATCAATTGCTATTTTTGAAGATTTATTTTTAGAGGTATCTTATGGTAATTAATTGATTTGATTAGGTAAGTAGTGAGGTGGTGATTTTCATATAGTTGTCATTTTTTGTTTTATTACACTTTTGTGTGTGTATATATATATATATATATATATATATATTTGGATCAAAGGAAATAACAATCGACTTTTTTTCTCACCCACTTATGTTCTTCATTCATTCAACAAACTATGTACATATATTTCCATGGAATGAGAATATCTTGTACCTAAATATTACATAAAAAGAAGAAGATAGTTAGACAATTTTTATGAAATTTAATGAAGTAATTACATAAAATGTAGAATGTTAAACTAACTAGGACTTAAACATTTTTTTATAGATTAGAAAAACTAAATGTGTATTTCATAAAATTAATTTGACACACTTTATTATAATGATTTTCTTAATAAGAGCTTCAGCTCCTATTATTTATTAAAAAAAATATATATTTGGATTTTGTTTCAATCTAGATTTTTACTTTAAAAATATTACCATTTTTAGGAGTGATTAAGTTTAATTAATACCATTTCTTTTGAGTGCTTTCCAAATGGTCACCCAATAATTGTACTATTTTTATAGTATGTAATTCTAATGAACACCTGATACAGTTTTACTCTTTACATTTAAGCTATGTTTCAATTTGGTCTTTCAATTTCTACACTTTTAACCACTATTTCTCACTAAATATACTCACTTACTTTAATTAAATAGTAAAACTTAATTAACTATGATTATTTTTTAATTAATTAGTAGACTCTACCTCTTAAGAAAGTGAGTTCAAATTTAAAAATATAAACTCGGAAACATAGGAAACAAAATTAAAGCAACAAAAACTCAAAATAGTTTGATGAAATTCTAACATAATTATGATTTAGGTCGAAGTTAAGTTGAAACCAAAACCCTATATTTAAGAACAGAAAGTATAACATTTTAAAATCTAAAACAAAACGGAAACTCCATCATTTAAGACTATATATATATTTATTTGAGAATAGCCACATACAAAGAAAAGTACACAAACAATGGAGGAGGACGTTAAACACATGGTTCCATAATAATTGAGCCCTACACTATTTTGGTATGGAGAAAATTAAAATAAGACAAATATTTAAATAACAAGATACATTTAGATATATATTGTTTTTTCCTTTAACCGATATGAAAGAGTGAATCAAACTTCTGACATCAAAATCATCGAACAACATATTTAATTTTAGTTGAGTTATACATGTTCATTTTTACAAAGAAACTTAAAGTAATTAGCATATAGAAAAGAAGACATAAATATTCCGAATAGAATATTAAAACACACGCCCTCCAGGTCGTACCAAAAAAGAATCAATTTCAAATCTGACCTAAATTTTTTATGATAAAAATTAAATCCTTACAAATTTAGTTAAAATAATTGATATGTGAACTCTTTTTTAAAAAAAAATCAAAAGTTAAAATTCTCGTCCCTCATTTGTTACACTAAAAAATATCAATAGAAAACTTGGAGTAAATCTAATTAAAGTTTAGGGATCCAATTCTTGTCATTTGAGGTTCAATTTCTACCCATATTCTTAAGATATGTTTGTCGTAATTCATTTGCAAGTATTTAATTTAAAAAACAAGTCATTTTGAACAAAAACTTAAATGTTTGAAAACCACTTATTATAATTTAGCAATGGAATTATAAAGAAAAATGTTTAGATAAAAATGAGTTTTTTTTTCTCTAATATAGTTAACAAAAGAATATCTCTATAATTCAAGAAATAATAATTTGTGTTGGGACAAATCTCAAAATATATCAAACAAACAATATCTATGGCTCTACAGATGAAATGAAAATAATGTAGGGAAAGGAAGGGGAAAACCCAAAGATCAAGTTTGAACACAAACATAAGATTTTGTAGAAAACATAAACTGTTTTATTGTTCATATTACCTAAATTCCATCATGTATCGCAAAATGCAAACCCCAATCTATTATATTCTTGAAATTAAGACAGATTGAAATAGACAGCAAGAAATATATATATATACATATACATGAACCTGAAAAAGGTTGAATTGATCTATTTGAGCACATGGAATTTGTGTAGAAAATTATATTGAATTACCCAACATTTAAAACATCAAACACAAACAAAAAGTGGTCTCCTTTCAATTTGTTGATCCAAAAACATTGTTTTTTCTTTTCCCTTAATTTTCTTCTGTCTATATAATATGAATTGTTTCACTTTTCACA
>JBBPDI010068899.1:0-17608 GCA_037974545.1 Cucumis variabilis
GTAGCCACATATCCCACTAAGTGTTAGTGGGATTATCCAACAAAATGTTGGATTTTTCCACTAACTTAGTCCAAAGGTAAAATGGTCATTTGACATTTCAAGTAAAAAATCAAACTTTAACTTTTCCAAGTCAAAAGTCAATATTTTGACTTTTTACCATTTTGTCCGTCTTGACTAATTTCGACCTTTCGAGCATGAATCTGCTTTTATTTTTCTAAAATTCAAATCATATTTGAATATAAGGCCAAAAAAAGTTTGACTTTTCAAAGTCAAAAGTCAACATTTTGACTTTTACAACTTTGACCATTTTTATTAATTCCGAGCTTTCTAGTAAGAATCTGCATTCATATTTATAGTATTTAAATCTTATTTAAACACAAAGTTCTATTTTTAATTTGAAAATCAATGGCTATATCACATATGCATGTCGATTTCTCTCTCTTCTCCTAATTCGAACAATTCAACTTATTCCATCATACTGTTATAAGTTTATTCCATATGAGCTAATAGGGGAACCTAATGGACCTATAGATCATGGGCTCCAATGATTCAAGATTAACTGGCTAAATTCTTTTAGATCGAGTTAATCAACATTCAATAACTAACGGGTCATTCCACTCAAGTCCCGTGGTTGCACTCTCCTCACTATAGATATATTTGTGCCATTTGATAAAACCATGATCAGTAGTTAATCTTTCAGAGGTTGTTCATAACCTTGGCTAGGTCAAAATACCATTTTACCCCCGATATTATATCTTACTCCTTAAGTCTCACTAATCCACTATTGGATAATTAGTTTAAGGTCTAATCTATAAACTTAACCCTTCTCAGGCCAATGAGAGGGTGAGACCCCTTGTTCAAGACTTAGATTCAGTACTTAAGAGAACAACCTATCTACTAACCCTAAAGCAGGTAGGAGTGAATTCCATTTTGCATCCTATGTTTCCAACTATCCACCCGATCTTACCTTTGAAATGGAAGGCTTATTGGGCCAAAACGATCTCACAATAACGAATAATAATAATGACGAATCACATATATTTCAATTTTATATATTCAGTTTCAAGTATTCATATGTTTAATTAATTTTGGAGAGAGTGATGATCTATTTGATAATAATGACGAGGAGTTTAATTGGTGGGATTTATGTCCTAAAACTCATAGATTGTAAATATAATCCATTGACCGTTGTTAATAAAGTGTTATTATTGTAATAATTGTTATTCATTATATTATTAGTTTTTTCTTAATAACCCAAATCCAATAAACTAACATCCTTAGCTTTTTAATGACTCTTGAACAGTATGTAGAGACATATAGGGATCAATGTTCGAGATCAGCTTAAAGGGTCTATAGTATAGGTATTAGGTTGGGTACTATCCTAGTAATACTATGGATACGACTCACTTTGTATTTGATACAAACACAATGATCTAACACGTTCATGTAGGTGACATGCAAGTGAGGGTATCCTATGCAATGAGTTTGCATAAGACCAGATCGCGATATAGTGACCACTAGATGTAACTTTGTTAACTAGTTTGATTTCTATTTCACTAGGATGACCTAGGTAACTTAGTTTTATTCCTAAGTGTATTATGAACTCCTGTTTGGGAGGGATTGTCCTTTGATTGGTACGGGTGAGAGTGGCCAGATAGCTGACTTAATAAGCTTATAATTTTCAGAAAAAGACTGAGTGGGAAGCTGAAAACCTAATTACACAAGATGAAATTCACTCCTTCCCTACTTGAGAGTAAGTATACTAGTGTTCCCTTAAACGGTTTCTTCGAAACTTGAACAAAGGATCCTACCCTCTTAAACGAGAGGGGTTTCTGTTTATTGGTTGGACCATAAATAAGTTGTTTATTAGAGGAGCACTGGTATTTAAGGATTAGAGATAACCTAGGGGTAAATGGATAATTTGATCCAGCTGGTGTTACAAACAGTCATGAATGACTAACTTACTGTTATTGGTCTATATCCGTGGATATAGAAATATATCTACAGTGAGAAGAGTTCAACGGTGGGTCTTTGGTGGAGTGTACACACACTTAACGAATATTGATTAATGTGGTTAATAAGTTTAGCTAATTAATGTCAAATCGTTGTAGTTTCTCATATGTAGGTCTATTAGTTCTCCTTCCTAGCTCGTAAAGGGTAATGAGATTTATTTATATTGGTTATAATTTGAAATGTTCAAATTTACTTTGGAAATTAGTATAATGTATAGTGATACACTATAATATAAAGTTTATCAAACTTTATTATATAAATTTAATTTTAGATATGATTCAAAATTAATTTATGAGAGATAAAATATTTAAATAAGTTCAAATATTAATTTAATGTGACTTGGATTGATAGTAAAATTAATGGTTGTGAGAGAAACTTATATTTGAATATGATTCAAATTTAATGTAAGTTAAATATAAGATATTTAATTTATCCATGAATTAATTGGAGGATTAATTAATAGTTTAGTTTTATTTGATTTAACTAAATTTGATTTAATTAAATTAATATAAAACTATAAGATATTGAAGAGATATTCATTAAATAAGATTTAAATAAAATATTAATTAAATATGATTTAATTAAGTATTGACTAATTGATTAATGGTTAATTAATAGTTGATTTGATTTTTTTATTAATTTAATATTTTTTAAATTAATAGAATCTCATGGTTCTCTCCAACTCTCTTTCCTACTCCATGAAGTAAAGGAATTATAAATACGTAAAAGAAAATAGTTTTTATTTAACTAATAATTTTGATTTTCAACAAAAGAGTCCCTCTAAAAAATCTCTAAACTTTTTCCTATTCCAATTGGTTCCCATAAACCAATCTCATCACAGAGGATAAGAATGTCTCTGACGGGTGGTGTCCTAATTTGGAGATCTATTTTGTAGATTTAGAGATGCCAAACAAGTAAGTTTTTTTTCTTTAATCCATAATTAGAAAGCATGTTTAGCCTTTATGTCTTAATAAGATAACTAATTTCTATGTTTATTTTGTTAATGTACTGGTATTTTGAGATTCCCAAATTAAATTGAGGAATGATTCTGTAAAATATTTCACTGCCGTAGGGATTTTATCCCTTCATTAATAACTAGGAGGTTCTTCGTCGGTGGATGATATATCAGGTTAGTCACCGTTACATAAATAATTAATTGCATAAGTCTGGAGTTTAGTTTATGAAATTATTATATTTTTGTATATGGCTCTCAAATAGCTCACACTCCTAGGAGACACGAGCACTCAAGAAACCTAAAGTTGGAGTGATATGTTGCACAAAATGGGAAGATCCCCATATTGATCGCTTCAAGATAGGATAAGCAAAACTCCCCACACGTTCGCTTCAGCTGTACCATCAGCGTGGTAATGTGGAATACTTTTCTAATTTGCTTTCTTAAGTGGGCTGACGTTACACCAGAGTATATCGATCTCATGAAGGGCTCTTTATAGGTAAGTTGTAAAATCAAACGTACATATATGTTAATTGCCTACGTATATATATAGAATCCTAATCTTTGTGCACTTTTCTTTTATAGCAATTTCTTATGCTGAATTTCATAGATCTAGTACTTAATCGATTCGTTGAGCATCAAATGTTTATCACCTGGAAGGAGTTCAGGGGGTAAAACTATCACCATTTCAAGAAGTTCAGTGATCTTGAACAGGCACGTGCCAACCCACCCATAATTTGAAGAATTGTGTTCTATGCGACCACTACCTTACTTGCAATTTCAGGTGATTTAGAACTTTTAATGTTATCAAACGGTAGGTCATTTTTTTGTATGTAACATTTTAATTATTTTCATGTAGGAGCAATCAACGATGAATAAGGTTGCTAGAACAAAGCAGCCTTATAACCATAATAGTGGTGTAAAGTTGTTTATACAACGAATGGACAAGCTCACTGAAAATGGGGTCATCTAATCGACCAAGTTGAGTTGTTTAAGAAAACACACGCTCGGGATGGCTAGTTCATTTTTCCAACGACTACAAATCTCATGTAAGTTTCTGCTAAGCTTTTGTCTTATTTTGTACGTACATTTCATTTACGTGTTTTACTTAATCAATAAAATTTTCATTACATAATCAAATGCTGGCCATTTACTCCCAGATCACCCGAAAGGGTTCTCAACCACTCTCTGGGAATGAGATATGCGAGACAGTTTAGGGTAGATCACCAAGCTACTTAAAAGGTCTTGGTCGGGGCCCCAGGCCAAAGTTTTGACACGTTACTGGTAGTTCTTTCTATACATCCCAGGAGCAAGAGATGCACGACAAAGAGGTTACCGAGCTAAAAACTTGTCTTTAAGAAGTATAAGAAGAAAGTGGATGGAGGCACGAGGAAAGTGCTCAGAAGAAGGAAGAAATGAGGAAGATGATTGAAGAACTCACTCGGGCCTCGAGAGGACCTTGATTTCTTCATTTAATGTACGTAATTTTTAACATTTATGTTCTTTAATTTCTTATTGGGGTGATATATATTTAAACTTCAATTTCATGCCATTGTAGGTTCAAAGGCATGAGGGAATTGCATCTGTATCACTTAGTTTAGTTTTTAGTTTAGGTTACTCATGTAATTTTCTACCTACAAACGTTTGTATTTTTGTATATTTGAATTAATTTTAATATATATTCGATTTGATATTTTATTAATTTTATGTTACCTATTTTAGAATTTAAATTGAATTCAATTATAATAACAACAACAAATTAAAAAATAAAAAATAAAAAAAATTTGCCAAAAGGTTTTTCCAACGTAGAAGAGGCATCGTGAATGGCGATATGTAACGATGCAGTGTTGTTCCAAGTTATGTCGACACCGTGTCAGTCTTAAATTTATGCTGATGTACATGATGATGTTGGCAGGTCCTTATTGCTGATGCGTTTACTAGACGTCAGTAAAACACTTTTGTTGACGCTCGGACCTAACGTTGGCATTAGGTTATTGCTGACGTCACTACAAGAAATCAAGACTGTCCCAATGCAGTAACACGTCAAGAAAGGGTGTGTCAATAGAATAGATGAATTCTCGATGCATGTATGCCCATGTTGGGGTAGGAGCTTTTCTCTAATGCACATAGATCGACGTCAAGAAATGGTGAACAATTAAATCGTACCACTTGGGCTTCCGTCAACGTGATACCAGATATGTCGCGAATTCCTCTGAATTCGTAACGTCGTATCAATGACATTGGGAATTCGATGGGGAATTCCAGACGTCTACAGTCATGTGTTGGAAAGAAGGTCTAATCATTAATTGTACGATAAGCCTTCCTCCAACGTGTGTCAGGTGCATCAGGAATCCCCCATCAAATTCTCGACTTTTTGTTTATGGCGTCAGAAAATTTGGTAAAAATTCCCAACGTCTAATTCATGACGTCACAAATTCCCTCGGGATTCTTGATGTTTTAGTTGTGCGTCGGGACTTTTCTGTTCTTTTAATCCAACTTCACAGAACACAACCACACCGAGAAGAGAAAGAAAACAAGAGAGGGAGAGGGATACCGTGAGGAAGATCCGAGAAGAAGAAGGAGTTGTCACCGTTGTCGTCTCTGTTGCCGTTGTTGTCGTTAGTGCATATCATTATATATAATTTGATGTAATTTTTGTTTTATTTACATTACAAATTAAGATTTTGAATACGTTGCCTTGAATTAGGAATTGTGAATTACAAATTAAATTTTGGAATGATGGTTTGATTTAGAATTTAGGGTTTATGTGTTTGATAATGTAATTGTATGTTTGTATGTAATTTTAGATAATTTAGGGTAATTTATGTAATTTTGGATAATTTAGGGTAATTTATGTAATTTGAATAATTTATGGTAATTTTGGTAATTTATAATAGTTTAGGGTAATTTATAATAATTTAGAGTAATTTATGATAATTTATAATAATTTAGAGTAATTTATAATAATTTATGTAATTTATAATGATTTATGTAATTTACAATGATTTATGTAATTTATGTAATTTAGAATAATTTAGGTAATTTATAATAATTTAGGGTACTTTAGGTAATTTATAATAATTTAGGGTAATTTAGACAATGTATAATAATTTAGGGTAATTTATAATAATTTATGTAATTTATGTAATTTAGAATGATTTATGTAATTTATGTATTTTAGGTAATTTATAATAATTTATAATAATTTATGTAGTTTAGGTAATTTATGATAATTTATGTAATTTATAATAATTTAGGTAATTTATAATAATTTATGTAATTTAGAATAATTTATGTTTGATAATTTAATGAATTATGTAATTTATGAATTACGAATTGGGATATCTTGTATTCATTACAAATGAATGAATGAATTTGTTAATGTAATATAGATATAGTGTTCGGTTAGTTTGTTCTGGATATCCTGCAGTTATGGTAGTCTTTTGTAGTTTGAATTTAGATTCAGCTAAAAGAGAGGGATGATTTGTCATAACCTATTCATGGACTAATTAAGTTTAGGGTTTGATAGGGATCAATAATATAGGACTAATGATTAAATAGTTTCTCCTTTTAGGTGTATAACGATATGGATAAGAGTTGGATGAAACTTAGAAATAAGTTATCGATTGAGTATAGAGAGGGTGTGTGTCAACTTTTGGAGATTGCAAAGTTCCACATCGATGCTTACGGACGAATAAGGTGTCCATATAAGAGATGTATGAACTCAAATTGGTACTCATTAGAGGTAGACTGCACAATGGCAAGGTAGAACGTAGGGCTGCTCCAGTGGTAATGAATGGCCACGTACTAATAGAACAAGTAGATCAATTGAAATTTCCAGTTCTTAGTAAACATCCTGCTTTAAAGGAGAAGAAAAGAAAGAGAGCTCTTAATTATCGAAAGTCGATGATGTTGGCAACGAAGAACTGAATATAGTGTCGTTCATGACAGACACCACGTTGGAGTGATAGTTGAGAATAACACTCTATGTAGACCCAACGTTGATCCTGTAGTTGTTGAAAGACTGATCCATTCGACCATTGCTAACGACTTCATAGACGATGATGACAATCAATTGTCCCATCAAAGTGAATCTAGTGATGACAAATGATGTTGAACCACATATCCACATATTTCATTATTTAATGCATTTAGTTTCATGTACTCATATTTATTTCATTAATTTTGAGGTATATGTGTACAGGTACTATGTCTTTTCCATTTCGACATAGTAATTTTGAGGACATTAATGCTCTATTTTTCTAGTTTGGCGACGATTTGAACGAGGGACCGACGACGACGTCCTCACTGGGTGACACATTAGGTGAGTGTTACTTACGAACAATTTTTTTAGTCACGATTGTTTCTAACACAACTTCATTTCTACAGCAGACGTGCCTCAAACTACTATGACTCTCAGGAGGCGTCAATAGTCTCGGAACATGGAGTTAGAGAGGTACGTTCAAAGAAATGGTAGAATTCTAATTACTATTTCTCTCGGAGTGGATAAGTTGATATCTCCACACGTTGTCCGGTTCAGCAACACCATTGGCGTGTGTGTGAGAAATACATTTCCAGTCCGCTGCCTTAAGTGGGCTGATGTTGGAAGAGAATACATAGAGGTCGTTTAGGGCGATCTGTAGGTAAATTTAAAAGTGCATTAGTTTTTCTGTTGAGATATACAAATCATTATATAAAGGAAACTAACATGTGAATTTTTTTCGTTTGTAGTGCTTTTTTGTGCTTGATTTCAACGATCAAGCACTTAATAGATTTGTTGAGCATTAGATGCTCACATCTTTTAAAGAGTTCAAGGGCGACTTCCAGAGACATTTCAAATGGTACAACGATCTAGAATAGGCACGTGCCAACCCACCTAACATATTGATGGGATATATTGAAGATTGGCACTTCCTCTACGATCACTACATGAGCCATGCATTTTAGGTGAGATTTACGAATTAAAATGATATGTGTTATTTTACTTCATTTTCTTAAGGGACGTATGTACTCTTAACAAATATTTTCCATGTAGGAGCAATCACGAACGAATAAGGCTGCTAGGGCAGAAGCAGCCTTACACTCATAGTAGTGGGTCGAAGTCGTTTCTACAACGACAGCATGACCTTACTGAGGAATGACATCTCCTAGTCGACCGACTTGAATTATTTAGAGAAACTCATGCTCGAAGTGGAGAATTCATTTTGCCTGCAGCTGTGGATGCGCATGTTAGTTTGAACTTTATTTTTTTTTCTTCTAAATTATGTACTTAACCCTTCTCTCATAACTTACATAAAATTTTATTTGTTGTAGAGTCAAATGCTGACATTTCAGTCCCAGCCTACCCTAGAGGGTTCTCAGCCATTTTATAATGATGATAATTGTGTGATTGTTTTTGTCAATTTTTTTGACACACCCATGCGTCGGGAAATGCCCAATTTTCTGTATTGTGTGTTAACCTTGTCGGTAAATCATACGTCGGCCAAACCCCTATGGCGACTTCGTGTCGTTCTGGAAACGCCATTATCTTTTATAACACATCAATCATGAGTCCCGTATTGATACATTATGGAGTTTTTATGATGCAACACTGCATCAACATAACTGATGCTTCTTGTAGAGTCTATTGAGATTATGATTATATGTTTTCCTCCTTATGTTTTCCAATTTCAAAATACATCGAATTTATGCATGAATTGGACTTATGATTTAAAGGATGCATGTGGTGAGTGACCTTTATAAATAAAAGAATGTTTTATAAACAATTTTCTTGAAGAAAAGGTATTTGAAAGTATTCCTTTTGAACCTTGTAGTTATGCATAATACGTCGTGTATATCTAACTATATTGTGGTGTTCTTATTATTATTTGAACAGAGAAAATGATTGGGTTATAAAGAGTACATGAAACTTGATAAGATTTGAGATAAGATGACTCTTTATACGCTATGCAATATGATACTCTATTCCTTCTGTGTGATCTGAAATAGAATGCCCTATTCATGCTGTGTGTGATCTTGGATGGAATGTTTCATACTTGCTCTGTGAATTAGTATGAGATGCTCTTTGTTTGTTGTCTAATCTAGCAATGGAAGACCCTTTATAGTTAGTGGAATGGATGAAACTTGCTAATGGCATTGAGTTTACTCAATATTGCTACAACTTAGGAAAAGAGTGTAGTAAACACTTGAGCCAAGGCAATGGTACAAAGACTTAATTCAACTTACACAATGATTCTATGGATTGATTATGAGGTATGGAAGAAGACTTGCGACACATGATGATTTGTAGTGGCGAAATCAAAGAATGATTTTTAAATTAAATTGCATGTTATTTATGCTACCTAATTTGACAACTGTATATTTTAAGATTTCGACAAGTATGATTATACTACATTTGGATAAAAGATCCCACTCACTAGACATTTTTGTTTAACCTCTTAAATATTTTGTTTTATCCCTCAGGTAGTGAAGGACATTTGACGTCGAACTTGTTACCTTGATCGTCTACCGTGCCTCCTTAATCACATCATTTTGGTAGTGGCCATTATCATCTCGCATAGTGTGTAGAAACTAGGCGAACAAAGTTAAGTCACTGTCTTGAGTTTATATTTCATTTCTTTTTAAAGAATTATGTACTAAAAGTTAAATGAACTGTTGGGATTTGTTTATCAATGAAGTTTCTTGTTTTTATTGAAATTCAAATTTTGCATCTAAATCATGTGGTATAAAAGTTGTTCCACTTACTAGGCGTTCAACATTCATCACGTAGTGTGGTACACGTTGAGAGTCTAGGCAGTATGCCTTCGCTTAGTCGTAGAGGTGACTTTGGGTGGGGCATGACAAAAATGCTTTGCTTAAAACATATTTTGCTTAAATCTCATGTTATCTAAAACTCATACGTTAACTCAAGCTTATGCTTTATAATCATATCTCAATCTTTAATTAAACTCATGTTGTGTAAAAATCTTGATAAAATTAGTAAATAAAATCCACCACTGCTAAAGTATCTGTCACACCCTCTACTAATTTATCTACGCTCGACCCAAGAGATGATATGAAGTCAACCGACATCGTTCTCCTTTTAAACGACACCAACTAACCCCAACTATCAATGACTTTAAAATACTAAAAAAACTTAACTAATTTAGATCTTAACCAGTAGGCCAATATAAGAATCATAGCTTAAACAAACATCATTACATAATCCCTGAAAACAAGTTAAGGCTATATGCCTTCAATTATAGATCAACATCTCAAAAAGAAAATGTGAACAAAACAGCTTGACTAGTCTTTGTTTTGTTTTATGTCCTAAAACAACTTGATAAGTGTTATCCTTATAATTTCAATAAGTGTTATTGATTATATTATTAATTTTGTCTTGATGACCTAAATCTAATAAATTAACATCCTAATCTATTTGATGAGTCTTGAACAATATGTAGAGACATACAAGGATGAATGTTTGAGATACAACATAAAGGGTCTATAGTATAGGGATAAGGCTAAATACCTTCTCTTGGTACACTATGGATATGAGTCATTTTGTATTTGATACAAATGCAATGATCCAACGCGTTCGTGTAGGTGACATGTAAGTGAGGGTATCCTATGCAATGAGTTTGCATAAGATCAAACCATGAAATAGTAACCAATAGATGTAACTTCGTTAACTAGTTAGATTTCTATTTCATTAGGACGACCTAGGTAACTCAATCTTAATCCTGAGTGTATTATGAACTCTTATTTGTGAGGGATTGTTCTATCATTTTGGGGACAAGACCGAGTGAGGAGCTAAGAACATAATCAGACAAGATATAATTAACTTATTCTCGACTTTAGGGTAAAAAGATAAGTGTTCCCTCTTCAAGACTTGAACAAAGGGCCCTACCCTCTCTTGTTAGGACAATCAACTCGTCGAATATCTCTACAATGGTATGATATTGTCCACTTTGGGTATACACCCTTATGACTTTACTTTTGGTACCATCCCAAAAAGCCACATACTAATGGACATAGTTGTCCTCACTTATATACCCAAGATCATCCCCTTATCTAACCGAAGTAGGACTTTGGTCGGATTCACAGTTTTAACTTTAAACAAAGATACATGACATGGCTTTAACTTAAAGTACGAACCAATAAGTAACAAAATCTATTAACAACTGTCATAGCATAATGGTGATAACACGTTAGACTCGCAGATCACGATCTCTTTTTGGAAAGAGGAAAAACATTTGGAAAGAGTAGTGAGTGATGGGTCTTAAAACATGTGTGTGAAATAATTTAACTAAAAACTTAGCCATTTTGCATAAATAATTTATGAAGCATAATACATAAAATAAAACTCTTAAAACTTTTTTCTTCCTTTAAATATCTCTTTCTATTTTCTAAAACAATCCTTCCTCTTTTATCTCTGTTTATTCTATAGCTTGTGTAAACCCTAAACCTTAAGAATCTTGGACTTTCCAAAGAGTTTGAAAGGTTAAGTTTTAAATGAAGTTAAGATGTAAAAGTAGGCTTAAGAAGTGTCCTTGTAAGTGTGTCACATTAGATGAAAAGGAGGAAAGTTAAGAAAGAATGGTTAAAAGTTAAGGAGGTGAAGTTGAAAAAGTGGGAAAATTAGATAAGTCCTTTTGTTAGATGTTTTAGGCTTTATGGGTGGCCAAAAGAGGAGAAAATAACCTCCAAAGAGGTTATCTAGGCTTTTAAACAAGAGTAGGTGGCAAACTTCAGTTCTGTGTGTGTGGCCGAGAAGAAGTGAATAACCTTCAAGTATGCTTGGCGAGATGACCTTGGCTAGGTGGTGTATTATATTTGAACTCAGTTCGTGCAGTGTTGTGTATGTCTATTGCTTGTGGGTTTTACTAGACCCCTTTTTTCTTGTTAGTCAGGTTTTGCTTTTCATGAAACTTTCACCTAAAGGTGTAATACCTATGGATGTGATTGTTTTAAAATTGGTATTGTGTTTCAAGGCATATAGACTTATTATTGACAAGCTATAGAATAGCTGTTTGTTGTGTACTAATGTGTCATTGAATATGGATCATTACATGCAAAATGCTTTCTAATATTCTCTTCATCATGCGATTTGACTTGATAATTGCATGCAAAATGCTCCAATGTCATTCACCACATATCTCCAAGTGTATATTATGTAAGTTTTCTATTGCTTGCCAAAATGTATGTGAAACAGTAGGTTTTCTCGAATGAACCAGAGTAAAAAACAGCAATATCAAATCTTAGTTCTAATGTTACCAATCAATTAGACGTTATGGCAAAAATATAAAAATATGAAAGAATGTTAACTATAACTACATATTTACACCTAGAAACTCATGCAAAGCAGTATAATTATGGTAAGATGGATATATGAACTAACTTGTACGTGAGAAGGAGTGAAGGAAGGACCATGAATTAGTAGGCAATTAAGCACTACTGTGAGAGTCTTTATGCGACGCATTACTCTTAACTAGATTATGATTAAGACATACTCCTCTTGGAGTCATGAAACGCCTCACATGGTTACCTGTTGGGATCCATATGACTAATCTTGATTAAGCAAAATATACCTAGAGTATTCACTTGTAATACTTGTATAGTTTTACATTTAAGGATAGCAACCTCTTGACTTATTCACCTTTCAAGATATAAATGAGTGAAGTCATCTCACAACTTGAGAAAACTCTTTCTTGTCGATTTAGCCATGTCCTTGCTTCTTACCCTCGTGCAGTTGGCAACATACACTGGTCAAGTGTGGAATGTAGCTTGGCTAACGCGACAGGAGTTATAAGCTAAACTCCTTATCAAGAACTTATCGCATACTTAAAGTACAGACAACACATAGATAGATAGAAAGTAAAGAAATGATAGATTGAAAAGGGTATAAATGTGTAATACATTAAAGAATGTAGGCCTTTGTTCATTTTATAATATGAAGTGTATATATTACACAACAAATACATAAATGGCAAGAAAAGAGAGTGGGAGAATGTTGGGGAAATTATTGACCCATTTGTTTGTAGCTTATTCTTAATCTATATCATCTAAATATTCACTTTTATTACATTTTTATGTAGAATATGAAAGAAGACTTCGTTAGAAACCCAACACAATAAAAAGCACTTAAAACAGATTTCAAATGAAGGAGAATGGACAAATCAAAGATCAAGGACATTTTGTTAAATAAACCTTGACACACTCAGCCTTCCACACGCACAAACAATCAAGAGGTCATTGGTTCGAGCCCCAAGCGCAATATATTTTGTTCTTATAAATTTCCCTTGCGTCTTCCACGTCAAGGGATCGACTTCATACAACGCGAATTAAATCTTAAAAATTTTGTTCGAGCGTGTTTCACCCTTTCGACCACTCACCACGTGCCACATGTTGCATCCTGATCATGTGTGCCTCTCAGGGTTCGATTCTTAGCAGCTGTAAAACATTTTCCTTCATATTTTCAATGGAAATCTTGTAATATTTTGCCAACTATCCAAAAATAACTAATTTCTCCATCAATTGAAGCCCGTGCGAGTCCCAAATATTGCAAGTTCGATCCTTGGTGACTGTTATTTCCCATCTTTTCTAAATAAACCCTAAATTTCCTCTAATTTCATCATTAATTCACAAAATAAACTCCAAATTCTTTCAAAACTCATAAATTTTCATTTTCCAGAAAACTTGCTCTCCATTCTGCCTGTTTATCTTTCTTCAATTAATTTTCAGCAATCTTCTTTCAATGAAGGGCTAAACATCAAGAGGTAAGTGGCAATGGACTTTTCAAACACTTCCAATGAGCCAATAATGTGATATTATTATGATTTCAATAAATGTTACTTTAGTATTGCATTAATAGGCTTCTCAAATTCTTGGAGAATTAATAAGGCTATTAAACCTTATTAATTTGTCTTAATAGATTAAATTCAATAAACTAACATCCTAAGTTGTTTGATGAGTCTTGAACAATATGTAGAGACATACAGGAATTAATGTTCGAGCTAAGCTTGAAGGATCTATACTATAGGGATAAGTTGAATACCTTATCTTGATAACACGATGGATATGACTCACTTTGTATTTGATACGAACATAATGATTAAACGCGTTGGTGTAATGAATGAGGGTATCCTATGCAATAAATTTGCATTAGCCTAGACGATGAAATAGTAACTACTAGATGTAACTCCGTTAACTAGTTAAGTTTATATTTCATTAGGATGACCTAGGTAGCTTAGACTTAATCCTGAGTGTATTATGAACTTTTGTTCGCGAGGGATTGTCCTTAGATTTGTACGGGTGAGAGTGACCAGATTGTCGACTCAATATGCTTATCATTTTGGGGACAAGATCGAGTGGAGAGTTGAAAAGATAATTACATAAGATGGAATTCACTCCTTCTCAACTTTAGGGTAAGTAGATGGGTATTTCCTTAAATGGTGTCTTAGGGACTTGAACAAAGGGGCCCTACCCTCTTTATAACATGAGAGAGATTTTGTTTATTGGTTGGATTATAAATAGGTAATATTATAGGAGCATTGGTATTTAAGGACTATAAGGAATCCAAGGGTAAATGATAATTTGACCTAGCTGGTGTTACGAACACTCGTGAGAGACTAACTTACTAATATTGGTCTATATCTGTGGACGTAGAAATATATCTACAATGAAAAGAGTTCAGCTGCGAGTCTTTAGTAAAGTGTACACACAGTTAATGAATGTTGATTAATATGGTTAATGAGTTTAGCCAATTGATCTTATATTGTTGTAGCTTCTGATCTGTAGGTCCATTAGTTCCCCTTCCTAGCTCGTAAAGGGTAATGAGATTTATTTATATTGGTTGTAATTTGAAATATTCAAATTTACTTTGGGAATTAATATAATCTATGGTTTTACATTATAATATAAAGTTTATATTTTAATCAAATTTTATTATATAAATATAATTTTGGATATGATTCAAAATTAATTTATGAGATATAAAATATTTGAATGAGTTTAAATATTAATTTAATGTGAATTAGATTTTGTGTTAAAATTATTGGTTATGAGATAAATTTATATTTGAATATGATTCAAATTTAATTTAGGGGCATTTTTAAAAATAGCATAATAAATTAAAATATTTACAAGATATAACAAAATTTTAGATTCTATCAATAATAGTCTTCTATCACTATAACATATCAATGACTATGAGTGATATAAGTTACTATAGGTTGTAAATATTTTGACAATTTTGCTATTTTTGAAAATTTTCCTTTAATTTAAGCTAAATATAAGATATTTAATTTAGCTATTAATTAATTGAAGAATTAATTTATAGTTTAGTTTAATTTTGTTTAATTAAATTAATTTAAAATCTTAAGACATTGGAAAGATATTCATTAAATATGATTTAAATGAAATAATAATTAAATATGATTTAATTAATTATTAATTGATTAATTAGTTGATGTGAAATTTTTATTAATTTAATATTTTTTAAATTATTAGAATCTCATGATTCTCTCCTACTCCCTCAAGGAAAGGGAGTAACGAGAGAGTAATAAATATGCATAAGAAAAATAGTTTTTTTGTTAATCAAACCTATGCTTTTGCTCTCTGCAAAAATAGTTTCTCTCTAAACATTTTTTCCATCCCAATTGGTTCCCACAAACACATCTCATTCCAGATGATAGGAAGGTCTCTGACGAGTGATGTCTCAATTTGAAGTTTTTGTAGATTCTAAGGTGTGAAACTACTAAGTTTAACATTCTTTGTATCATTTAATTTTAAAGCATGCTTAGCTTTTAAGTTATAATAAGAAATTTAGTTTATGTATTATTTTGCCAATGAATTTGTTATTTTGGGATTTCCAAATTATATTGAGGAATGATTTTGTAAAATTTTTTGCTGCCTAAGGCTTTTATCTCTTAACTTTTCTGTTTTTAGATTCTAAGCTTCCTACTTTACAATTTGATTAGGGAATAAGAAGAAGAATCATTTGTAGCTGGTAGAAAGGTTATTCCTTTCCACATCTAGAATTTGGTCGGTCCATTTAGACGTCTGACTAATCAGGCCTCTTTACAACCTCCTTTTGACTAGTGTATAAGGAGGCTTTTGTAGACACTTTTGGGTGAGAAATTGTCCTTCCAATTGTGTGTACCAAAAGCAATCTTTGCATACAGGTCAGTCACCCCAACTACTACTTTTGTCTTCTAGTGAACTGCTTCTCGCCTGCTGATACAACCTTTTCGCCAAATTTCTTCGTGCGAGAGTCTTTGTAAATCGTTAGCTTCTTCTTTTAGCTTGCAATCCTGCGTTAAACATTAAAACACGGTAAAGCAGGCATGAAAACTCATGCAAATTTTATTTCTCTAAATACTTATGCATTTTCAATATAAAATACGTGTTTTTATACTCTTGTCCTACCTTTTGGCCTCGTTATTCTATAAAAGAGGCTACAATAACTTGTATTTCTAAAAGTTATCATTTATATCTAATTTTATGTGATGAGGCATGGTCATTGCATGCGAAATGCTCTTTATGTCTTTAATCCTCCCATCATTTCTAAGTCCTAATTGAGTACAAGTTTTCTATTGCTTGCCCAAGTATAAGCAAAACATACGTTTCCTAGACAATCCTAGGTCAAACACAGGGAATTGAGATCAAATCTTAGTTCTAAGGCTTACTTTTGATTCTAACGTTGAGGATGACACTCGCGCAGACCTGACGTTGATCTTGTAGTGGTTGAAAGACTGGTTCATTCTAACATTGCTGATGACTTCATAGACGATGAAGGATGATAAATTGTTCCATCAAACTAAATCAAACATGACAAATGATAATGAAGAATCACGTACCCACATATTTTATTATTTTATGCATTCAGTTTCATATACTCGTATTTGTTTAATTAATTTTGGATTATATGTCCACAGGTACTATGTCATCATTCTCGATGACTTTTGATGACACATATGCTCTCTTTCTCGTGTTTGACGACGAGTTGAACAACGGGGGCCCAACAATGTCCTCGATGGATGACACTTCAGGTGAGTGATAATTTGATGTTAAGTGCGAACAATTACGTTTAGTCACAATTTGTTTCTAACATAACTTGATTTCTACAACAAAAGTGTCTCAACCTTCTTCGACTCTCAGAAGACATCAACAGTCTCGAAACATGGAGTTGGAGCGGTACGTTCATAAGTTTGGTAGAATTCCAATTATCATAGCCCTAGGAGCAGAGAAGTCAATATCTCCACATGTTGTACAGTTCACCAACACCATTGGCGTGTGTGTGAAAATACATTTCTAGTCCACTGCTTCAAGTGTGCTGACGTTGGACGAGAATACATTGAGGTGATCAAGGGTGCTCTAGAGGTGAATTCAACAGTGAATTAGTTTTTTTTTGTTTAGAAATACATCAGTATAAGCAAAGCTAATGTGTGAATATTTTTACTTTATAGCGCTTTTTCATGATTGATTTTAATGATCAAGCACTTACTAGATTTGTTGAGCATAAAATGTTCACATCTTTCAAAGAGTTTAGGGGAAACTGTCACAGACATTTTAAAAAGTACAACCATTAGGATTTATGTCCTAAAACTCGTAGATTGTAAATATAATCCATTGACTGTTATTAATAAAGTGTTATTATTGTAA